>MU033992.1:176001-234967 GCA_011833715.1 Carcinoscorpius rotundicauda
ATCACCAGCTCGTTAAAATAAAATTCTGTTTGGTGTCTGTTTTTCAAGTTATCAGAAATACAATAGAATGTTCTGAAATCAGTTTTATTTTATGTACTCTGTTAACTCTTCTTGTTTGTAAATAAACAATTGATTTTAACTTTTTATATGTTTTTGTTTTTTTTATAGCAAAGCCACATCGGACCATTTGCTGAGCACACCGAGGATAATCGAAATCATGATTGAAGCGTTGTAAGTCCGCAGACTTACTGCAATTTTGTATTTTTTCTCATAGTAAAGCCACAAAGAGCTATCTGCTTAGCCCACTGAGGGGAATCTAACCCCTGATTTTAGCGTTGTAAATCCGGAGACACACCTCTGTACTAGCGGGGGGCCTCACTCCAAATAAAATCAGTACTCTAAAACAACAATATATTTAGTGTGATTTTTTTTATTTCTCGCTCGCCGTCCCTAATTTAGTAGTGTAAGACCAGAGGAAAGGAAGCTAATTATCATCACCCATCGCCAACTCTTGGGCTACTTTTTTGCCAACAACTAGTGAGATTTAATTATTTTTGACAGATTGTTTAGGCAGCGTATTTATGGTGAAACTTTGTAGAATGGACGGCAACTGCCGGCGGCTAGGTCTTCTAAACATGTTTTGATTTCTATGGTTGGAATGTACCTTGGTGCTATTGCGAAGTTGAGTCCTTTGTTAAGTAGATGTATCTCGTCTGTGTTTAATTGTCGGTCGGATCTGTTAATTATGAGGTTAGTCAACGGGTTGCCATGTTGATGTCTTTTCTGTTGTTTACATCTTAGTTTTACAAGTTTTTTGTTGTGGCAGATCTTTTTGTCTCTGTCGTTCTTAGTATTGATTTGGTTTATGTTTCGTTGTATAAGTCCGTAAATCTCTGGTTTAATGCAGCATGCTAGTTGAATGTCTAGGTTCATTTTTTGTTTTTGTAAGTCATGTAGTTCTTTGTATTTTGTGTTCAACATGGATTTAAGTAGTTTTTTCTGTAAATTTTAGATAATGTTTGTGTATTTATTAAAATCTTGTGAAAGTTTTACCTTTACAAAATTAGGGGTTAGTTGTTCCTTTCTACATTGTTGAATAAAATTGATGTCATTTCTTTTATTAATGATTCGTTGGTTTAAATTTCTGGAAAATAGAAAGTATATTTTTAAAGTGATTAGCTACTTAAATTAAGCAGAAAAAACACCAGATTAATGAAGTTGGATAATGTATAGAACCGTCATCGAGTGTCTTTAAATCGTATTAAATCTGGGCTTACCTGTAAGCACTGAACAAGTAGAGCGATTTCAGCTCCAACTACTCTAGCGTTGGCTGCTGCTTGATAAAATGGTACAACATTAGCTTTGGACCAGTCCACAATTATGACGTTGTAATCTCCTTTCTCTAAGTACTTATCCTTGAGTTCCTGTCGTACAATGAAGAAATTCCATTTTCAACAACAACTACAGTAAATATATACAAACATAACGAAAAGATTTGTTATAACGAGTAAAGATTTTATCTGTTAAGTTACTGAATTGTTTCCAACGTATAATTTATAATACTGCTCAGATACCGTAATAAACAGGTGCAATATTATTATATTATTCTAATAGTATAATTATACTTTTCTTTAAATAGAAAGATTAGTCACGTGCTTTTTAAACGTTTAGAATAACAATATTTTTTTGTTTTTCGTGATATCTATATAATTACTATCATAGAACTTGATATTATCTCTCATTATTTCCTTATTTATTTCTCAGCCGTTTTGCTATGTAGTTTATACTGAGCCAGTAATACTATTAAGATCTTGAAGACCAGTAAGTAATTTCTGTTTTATGATTTACGTGATATTATGGTCTTTTATTCCATTCAGTAACAGCATGTTTTCTGTCTCAATGGAGTACTATTATGTTCTTTACGTTCCCTGATTAATGTTTTTTTTTCTTCGTTGTGTTCCATTGGTAGCATACAGTGAGTATTGGGTGGGTAATAACATATCATGCCTGTATTAAAAAACAACTTATATTTGAATTAGATGTAGTGTGCTCCTTGGACCAAAGTTATAAATAACAGGATCTTTGTGTTTAGAGGTTTTATGTTCTCTTTGATATCTCGTTTTGTGGGTCTCAGAAGAGATACCACGTTCTCTATGTGATCTAGTGATGTGTTAAGTGTGTAACAAGAAATAGTTGCAGTAATGTGTTCTTTGTGCCAAGTTAGTAACGTTATGTCCTGTGTATGGAATCAGTATAGCCCTCTGCTAGTACAGCGGTATGTCTCCGGATTATCAACGCTAAAATCAGGGGTTCGATTCCCCTTGGTGGGCTGAGCAGATAGCTCTTTGTGGCTTTGCTATACGAAAAACACAAACACATGGAATCAGTATAACCATGTTCTTTATATCGAAACAGAAACACCGGATTCTTTGTTTGCTATTTCTTGGTCCCCCACTAGTACAACGGAAGTCTATGGATTTACAACGCTAAAATCAGGAGTTCGATTCCCGTCGGTGGACGCATTAGAAACCCGATGTGGCTTTGCTATAAAAAATATACGCACACTCTCTATTTATTAACAATTTATAAGTTTGTTTCAGATTTTCCAATACCAAATTGCATGTCGTCAGTAATATATCTCAGTATTATATTGAAATCACTTGGAGCATTCAACAAATAGCAACATGGTATCCGTTTTAAGCTAAAAAGTAACATTTCAATTACTTTTTATTAGGAAACAATGTTCTTTAATTCTATTAAACGTTTCTTAAATAATAATGATTACTGTACCAATCCATTTCCTGTCGAATTGAAAACACATTATTTGGAGGCACAGCAGCTATATGTTATTTGTTGCATACTATCTTATGGTAAGTTTCGTGTTGTAATCTCTTATCTCAGAACGGCTGGTATGAGTATTAACACATTTACTGATAAGGAGAGAACAACGTTTCCTTACCTCCAGCCATTTCTCTGCTTTGAAGTTCGCACTATGCCCGTGAACTAAGATTTTTGTGTCTGCGGACGGAATGAAACTAGAATCTGTTATAGTGTCTTTATCGTCTAAATCCAGGTCATCGTAGTCCTCTTTATTTTTAGTTGTGTATAAATGAAACTTCGTGTTCAAGACGTCACGATCCTGTGGAAGTACATCAAAAGGTCGAGTGACAGGATCAAAGAAATCTTCACCATTCTCGAAGCAGCCAAGCTCGTCGTAACACTTTTCCTCTCCTTAAAGATAAATAACGTATAAATATAATAACGGCCATTACAAAGTGTCTGTAGATGGTAAGCTTATTTTGTTTACAATGCTTCGCCAGCTTTCAGCATTTAAACAAATAATCAAGATAACATTTCATTGTTATCACTTGTATGGTGTAAGAACGAAGGATGACTACAGACTAACGGGTAACAACATTCACTGTTACTAAATGTAAGTTGTAACGATGGAACTAAAGCAGGAATATAGATTAAACCCTAACCAGATTATATTTCACTGTCATTACTTGTATACTGTAAGAACGAAGCATGACTAAAGACTAACTGGTAAAAAGACTATATTAAACTGTTACTATTTCTAGACTGTAAGGATGCCACATGTTTTGTTGTACAATTTTAATTTCACTAATTTGAACTTAACGTTAGCCACATATTTTACAGTAGCAGTAGCACCATAGTAACCAACACATTTGATATAACTTTGTAAGTGAGGGGTGATAGCTTCTTGACATTCGTCTTATAGCAGAGCGTAGATCCTGGGGGAAGGGGAAATACACCCCTTCATTTTAGGTGGGGATATGGTGCACACAATTATCCCTCTTACAGTTTGATCTGTTGAATTGTTTTATAGCATCACAGGCCTACGAATTGTGTGTTTGTTCATGTAATTCTCGTGTTCTTACCAATCGAATTACATAATTAGGCCTAGAGGTAGGCTTTTTCAGTAGCCGAAATGCACATCTTTAATATAGGCGTGCTTTTAAGCTTTCCGATCTAAGCGATAGTTCGCAAGCATCAGTCAGCAGGCCTAAGTATACATGCAAGGCTTGCAAGCACTATCAAAGATTGTTGTTGTTTTGAATTAAGCACAAAGCTACACAATGGGCTATCTGTGCTCTGCCCACCACGGGTATCGAAACCCGGATTGTAGCATGTAAGCCCGCAGTCATACCGCTGAGCCACTGGGGGCTACTATCAAAGAATTTACTTAATTCTTTTATGTAGTGTAATAACAAGTAAAATTTTCATCACAACAGATTGAACAGAGCATGAAATTCGAAAATATTACTCTCAAGCGTAAATTCCTTGGATCTAGATCTGGCAAGCTATTTCTAGCTTGTAACTGCATCAATCTTATGTGTATATTGGGCGGTTTTCCTACGTCATTTATTCTTAAGCATGTCTACCCGGTTTTATTGTGGAACGCCTTGCTTTCCTTAGCTGCCGAATTCGTTGACCGTAGTGAAGTTCAGCGTACAATTAACGACAGGTTCGGGCCGCTCGGATCTAGACGCGCCCTACATCACCCCCCCCCCCCGCCAATCCGTTTAGCCTGAGCCTCGATTTTACAACAGGGCCTGAATTTGTGCCCCTCATTAATACATGAAATTTCAGATTATCACCGTCCTCTAATATAGTGCTGATGCTTTATGGTAAAAGAACACTATATTTTCTTATCATAGATAGCAAAAATATTGTATTTTCTTGCATAATTAAAACACAAAAGGAGCGATTTCTACGGTCTGAAGACTCTACTCGAATTGTATTGCTAGTTTTTGTTTAACAGACGTGCTTAAAGAATTACGATATATCATAACGTGTTTGCTTTTTGATGAGCTTTAACAGGAATATAATATATTTGTGTTTGTTTAAGTATTTTTCGAGAAACTTGCAAATACTTGTGTTGCAACATGCACACATTATTGTCCCAGCGATGCCCAGGCGGTCAGTCGACTCGGTAGTTACTGTGAGGTTCGCGCGTTCGACTTAAATGCATTGTGTAGTTCAGTCCTACTTCCATGGAAACTCACTAAAGCAATACATTCTCCGATTACCAAAAGACGCAAATTCAGACGACAATATATAACTTCCCGTGATCCCGCGATCAAAACTCAAATAAATAGAGTAACCAACCTTATAAAGTCTCAAATCAATGAACAAAAGGATCAAAATTGGTCCAAGTTTTGTGCATCACTAGACAATTCACATAAAGATCCAGCTACATTCTGGAAAAAGTTTAAAAGCACATGTAACGACAATTCAATCAACAGAATTCCCACTTTAAAACATAATAATAACTTAGCAACCAAAATCTAGAAAAAGCTGATTTATTAGCAGATTATTATGAAAAGGTTTTCACAACTTCCAACTCACCACACTTTAATCACAACCATCTATGCACAGTCTAAAATTCTATTAAAGATAATATAACATTACTCAGTTCGCATTTTCCGTGCTACATACCCCATAATAGTAATGTCTACACTACCGACCTCCAAAAATTAACCGGACCAATAACCCCTGTCAAAATAAGACTAATAACTAAAACACTGCCCCAGGTGAGGATAATATACGTAACATTATTCTCAAAAAAGCATCAACTTCATTCTTAAAACATTTAACAGCTTTATTTAACCTCTCCTTTTATTCAGACTACTACCCTTTTGTGTAAATCAGCCATAATTAAAATAATACCTACGACAAACCCTGCATCCAACAATCCTAAAGACAATAGACTCATTAGCTTAATCAATAACGTTGGCAAATTGCTGGAAAAAATACTAACCAATCGCATGACATGGTATTTGGAAAGTAATGAGTTACTTTCTGAGATACAAACTGCCTCCCAGAAGAACAGACAGACGGCTGATCATTTAGTTCGATTAACCGAATCAGTTATTCAAGGCTTTGACAGAAATCACACCGCAGTCGGCTTATTCCTAGACGTCAAACAAGCCTTTGATTCTGTCTGGCACCAGGGTCTCAAATTTATACTCCTCCAATTTAACTTCCCGTCCACTCTAACAAGATGGATAGCCAGCTTTCTTTACAATAGAACAGCTAAAGTAAAATTCAAAATGCTACATCCCACACTGTTCGCCTCTCAGCAGGCGTTCCCCAAGGTTCAGTACTTAGCCCTCTGTTATACATACTCTATGTTAATAATATCCCCTTTCTTAGGCACAAATACACTTATGCTTCACAATATGCCGACGACATCGCTGTATGGAGTTTGTCACGTGAACCCCTCCTCGCTTCCGCGAAAGTCCAATCCACACTCAATAGCATTACCACCTGGTGTAATACCTGGCGGGTAGCGCTTAATGCCTCCAAAACACAAGCCATAATATTCAAACGCAGAATTACGAGGAAGAATAAATCTATCTCTAAAGTTAAACTTAAAATGTTGGACACCGAACTTAAATTTTCATCGACTGTAAAATTCCTTGGCATTACGTTTAACAGGCAGCTAACCTGGACAAATCATTTTCAGACTATTCTCTTTAATTCTCTCTATAGACGAATCTACTACCTCAGAAGAATTGGTAATATAGTCAAAAGTTGTAGATCTAAAACGATTCTTGCCATTTACAGAACTTGCATTCGACCAATCATGGAATACGGCAGCATGATCACGGCTAATGCACCCCCCTCCCATCTCAAAATATTGCAGCAGGCCCAAAATTTCTCCATTCGCCTTGCACTTCGTCTCCCCAGGTACACCCCGATAGAATAAGAGCCCCATCCCGTCTATAGAGAAAAGACTCGTTCATCTGGGAGCCAACTATTACAAAAAAGCACATAATCGTACACAACTGAAAAGCAAATTCCACGATTAGCAGCCCCCCACGCTCTTCTCAGCGATACCTCTAGCCATACAATTACATATGTGCCCTGAATGGAGACTCATGTTCTATTTTTTATTTCCAGCATTGGGCACTGGTGAGGTTGGTTTCTTTCGGCGCTTCACCAGTGAAAGTGGGTTTTCTCGGGGTACTCCCGTTTCCCCCCACATCAAAATTTTCTTTTATTAGGATTTATAGATCCCAGACCTGAAAAGAGGCCTGTCAGAACACATTTTCGTCGCCTTAGTCATTTCAAAAATTTAATATATTCATAGAAAAATCACAAGTTTCAACCAAGCTGACGCACTGCTTGCATCTCTCTGCTCACTTCACATCAACGTCGATCGCACCTTCTTTCTCGACACGAATCTTCAAACACTGGTGAATGTGATGCTGGGCCTTCCCATTCCTCGTCTTTCTTCATGGTCTCTCCGACCGGCCTAACTGCTTCTCAGCTTTTACCGACGCCCCTAAATCAATTAATCTAAATAAACTCTCAACTCCCAGGGCAGTCATGACCATCGTTGGATGAATAACTTACAAGCCACTCCGGTCCACTCAACTTTCCCTTTCATCAGGTAACTAATTTATCCTTGCCTTGTGTGGGGTGAAGAAAAACAATAGTTTCTGACCGACCCTGGTTATTTTCGTTCAACTTTTGGAGAGCGAAATAATAATTTAACCAAAATACCTACCAAGAATGTTTGTTTGTTTTGTCCTACTTCCATTCTGTTCTATCTTCGTTCGCTGTAAGGACTAGCTGCCTTCCCTCTAGTCTTACACTGCTAAACTAGCGACGGCTAGCCAAGATAGCCCTCGAGTAACTTTGTGCGAAATTCCAAAACAAACAAACTGGAAATTACACATTGTAAACAAAGTTCAGTAGAAAAAAGTTTCGTGCAACAAGATAAGGACCTTGATAACCACAGGAAGAGCTGGCACTGCTAGGTCGTATCTGTGAAGAACTTGATAAGAGAATTTACATAAAACAAACTGGTAAATATTTGAACAAGATCTAATAAGAATGACATTTATGAAAATATGTCTGGAATGGACTTTAGTAGAAATTTCTAGAACTATACTACTGTGTAACTGTTGTATTATCGAAACGTTTCAGGCTGATAATTTCACATGTTTCAGAACCGTGCTGGTTACTTGTGACGCGTCGTGAACAGGCTTAGTTAACCATTTGTTGTCTCCGAACTACACTCGTTAATATTTGATAAAGGTTCAAAATTTATCTCCATTGTTGTAGCTGTAAAATAACTTTCTAACTGATTTTATTCATAGCAAAAACATTTAAAAATACCAGCGCTATCTGTAGACCTTTATAACAAAACACCATTTTATGTATAGACCGTACATCTTATAATTTCTGAGATTTTACAGCTCTTACATATCATGTAAACTCACCCGCTCCACAAACACAATGATTAAAATGAGCAAGAGAACAGATACATGGTCATCTTGTGAACTATATAAAATACGAGTAACGATTTTCACTCACGTCTGAAGATATTTAAACTTATTTGATGTATTCTGGTAAAGGCTGGAAACGTCTCATATGCTATGGTACAAGCTTTTAAAAAAGTTTTGAAGTTTAGTCTAAAATGCCAACCGACCTACTTTAGCAAATAACAGTCTATAGTGCAATAAAACATTAAGTGAGAAACATATATATTTAATCAAAAGGTAACTTCCAATTAGAGTATTCCATTCGAATACTGTCAAATGATCATGGAGGGCTATGAGGAGAGATTGCGCCCAGTAATTCACCTGAAAGGCTACACAACTGACCATTAAAGTAGACGCACAAACAGTTTCTGTCCCTCCTATGTTTGGTTATTTGTTTATAAACAGTTTATTTGTCATTCAATTTATATAAAAAATATGTAGATGTGTGTTAGTATAATATTTATAATATTCTCTATTTTTATTATCTTAATCGTGATACTTTTTAAGATATGAGCAAAAAACTTCTCGGGACCCAGGGGTACGAACTCTTTCTGTCGTAACAGTACATTCCACACTTCATAGGGTTCATCACCTAACTGTATTATACACATCCAGGGCTACGGCTAACTGATGTATTCTTCATATTTAGAACTACAGCTAGCAGACTTATTCTGTATATCCAGAGCTATAACTATTAAGATTATTCAATATATCTAGGATCACGACTTGATGTCTTAATCTATCAGGTCATCCCATAAACAATGTCTGAAAATTTATTACAGAAAGTGCATCACCATATCTGTCTTTGTAGAAGGCTTTAATGATTAAAATATGTAATAAGACATGTATAAAAATGTTCAGACAAATAAAAGAAACTAACTCAACTCCACTTTTCAGATCATTAATTAAATAAATCCTTATAAAGATGGATGTTTCTGAGGAGCACATTAGCCATATAATGCTTTATAAGTTTATGAAAGGCAATAGTGTAGCAGAAATTATAAGAAATATTCAAGATGTTTATCGTGCGGATTCTCTCAATGAAAGAAAATGTGGAAGGCGGTTTCAAAAGTTCAGATGAGGTGACCACAGCTTAAGTGATGCACCACATTCAGTTCGTCCTGTTGAGTTTAATGATGGCTTGCTGCTGTTCCACTTCATGAAGATTGTGCTGTAAAAGTTGAAGATATTGCACAGAAGCTTAATTCAACACATTCAACAGTTTACCATCATCTGTAACAGCATAGAAATATCTCAAAACCTAGAAAATGGGTCTTTTATTACTTGACAGAAGCCAACCTTAGATCAATAGTGGTTATTTGCACTTCTCGACACTCTGATGAACGTAACTTACCTTCTTCGGACTGATTAGTGCCTGGAGATGAAAAACGGATATTTAATAAAAATGTTAAGCTCCGTAGACAATGGCTCAGTGCAGGTGTAGTGGCTAAAGCACAGCCCAAAATAGTTCTCCATCCTAGGAATGTCTTGTTAAGCATTTGGTGACATGTTGTTAGTGTGATCAACTTCGAGCTGCTGCCACTTAGTGTACTTCTATTGTCAATAGTTAGAGAGCTTGAATGTTGCACTGAAAGAAAAGAGGCCTGCTTTGATCAGTCGTAAATTAATTTGAGTAATAAACACTACAGTTAATGGTCTGAAAGACACTACATTAATTAATCAAGACTACTATTGTTGTCAACCTGTACTCCCCTACAGTAATTAATTTGATTAATAAACACTACAGTTAATGGTCTACAGAACACTACATTAATTAATCAAGACAGTACTGTTGTTGTCAACCTGTACTCCCCTACAGTAATTTATTTGAGTAATAAACACTACAGTTAATGGTCTACAGGACATTACATTAATTAATCAAGACTACTATTGTTGTCAACCTGTACGCCCCTACAGTAATTAATTTGAGTAATAAACACTACAATTAATGGTCTACAGGACACTACATTAATTAATCAAGACTACTATTGTTGTCAACCTGTTCGCCCCTACAGTGATTAATTTGAGTAATAAACACTACAGTTAATGGTCTACAGGACACTACATTAGTTAATCAAGACAGTACTATTGTTGTCAACCTGTACGCCCCTACAGTAATTAATTTGAGTAATAAACACTACAGTTAATGGTCTACAGGACACTACATTAATTAATCAAGACTACTATTGTTGTCAACCTGTACGCCCCTACAGTAAATAATTTGAGTAATAAACACTACAATTAATGGTCTAGAGGACACTACATTAATTAATCAAGACTACTATTGTTGTCAACCTGTTCGCCCCTACAGTGATTAATTTGAGTAATAAACACTACAGTTTATTTTCTCAGGGACACTACATTAATTAATCAAGACAGTACTGTTGTTGTCAACCTGTACGCTTCTACAGTAATTAATTTCAGTAATAAACACTATAGTTAATGTTCTGAGGGACACTACATTAGTTAATCAAGACACTATTGTTGTCAACCTGTACGCCCCTACAGTAATTAATTTGAGTAATAAACACTACAGTTAATGGTCTACAGGACACTACATTAATTAATCAAGACAGTACTGTTGTTGTCAACCTGTACGCTTCTACAGTAATTAATTTGAGTAATAAACACTACAGTTTATTTTCTCAGGGACACTACATTAATTAATCAAGACAGTACTATTGTTGTCAACCTGTACGCCCCAACAGTAATTAATTTGAGTAATAAACACTACAGTTAATGGTTTACAGGACACTACATTAATTAATCAAGACAGTACTATTGTTGTCAACCTGTACGCCCGTAGAGTAATTAATTTGAGTAATAAACACTACAGTTAATGGTCTACAGGACACTACATTAATTAATCAAGACAGTACTATTTTTGTCAACCTGTACGCCCCTAGAGTAATTAATTTGAGTAATAAACACTACAGTTAATGGTCTACAGGACAGTATATTAATTAATCAAGACAGTACTGTTGTTGTCAACCTGTACTCTTCTACAGTAATTAATTTGAGTAATAAACACTACAGTTAATGGTCTGCAGGACACTACATTAATTAATCAAGAGTGTTCTATTGTTCTCAACCTGTACGCTCCTGCAGTAATTAATTTGAGTGATAAACACTACACTTAATTGTCTACAGGACACTACATTAATTAATCAAGACAGTACTATTGTTGTCAACCTGTACGCCCCTACAGTAAATAATTTGAGTAATAAACACTACAGTTTATGGTCTAATGGACACTTCATTAATTAATCAAGACAGTAATATTGTTCTCAACCTGTACGCCCCCACAGTAATTAATTTGAGTAATAAACACTAGAGTTAATGGTCTACAGGACACTACATTATTTTATCAAGACTACTATTGTTGTCAACCTGTACGCCCCTACAGTAATTAATTTGAATAAAAAACACTACAGTTAATGGTCTACAGGACACTACATTAATTAATCAAGACAGTACTATTGTTGTCAACCTGTTCGCCCCACAGTATTTAATTTGAGTAATAAAAACTACAGTTAATGGTCTACAGGACACTACATTAATTAATCAAGACAGTACTATTGTTGTCAACCTGTACGCCCCTACAGTAAATAATTTGAGTAATAAACACTACAGTTAATGGTCTACAAAACAGTACATTTATTAATCAAGACAGTACTATTGTGTTCAACCTGTACGCTTCTACAGTAATTAATTTGAGTAATAAACACTACAGTTAATGGTCTGCAGGACACTACATTAATTAATCAAGACAGTACAATTTTGTCAACCTGTACGCCCCTACAGTAATTAATTTGAGTAATAAACACTACAGTTAATGGTCTACAGAACACTACATTAATTAATCAAGACAGTACTATTGTTGTCAACCTGTACGCCCCTACAGTAATTAATTTGAGTAATAAACACTACAGTTTATGGTCTACAAGAAACTACATTGATTAATCAAGACTACTATTGTTGTCAACCTGTACGCCCCTATAGTAATTAATTTGAGTAATAAACACTACAGTTAATGGGCTACAAATCACTACATTAATTAATCAAGACAATACTATTGTTGTCAACCTGTACGCCCCTACAGTAATTAATTTGAGTAATAAACACTACAATTAATGGTCTACAGGACACTACATTAATTAATCAAGACTACTATTGTTGTCAACCTGTTCGCCCCTACAGTGATTAATTTCAGTAATAAACACTACAGTTAATGGTCTACAGGACACTACATTAGTTAATCAAGACAGTACTATTGTTGTCAACCTGTACGCCCCTACAGTAATTAATTTGAGTAATAAACACTACAGTTAATGGTCTACAGGACACTACATTAATTAATCAAGACAGTACTGTTGTTGTCAACCTGTACGCTTCTACAGTAATTAATTTCAGTAATAAACACTATAGTTAATGTTCTGAGGGACACTACATTAGTTAATCAAGACAGTACTATTGTTGTCAACCTGTACGCCCCTACAGTAATTAATTTGAGTAATAAACACTACAGTTAATGGTCTACAGGACACTACATTAATTAATCAAGACTACTATTGTTGTCAACCTGTACGCCCCTACAGTAATTAATTTGAGTAATAAACACTACAATTAATGGTCTACAGGACACTACATTAATTAATCAAGACTACTATTGTTGTCAACCTGTTCGCCCCTACAGTGATTAATTTGAGTAATAAACACTACAGTTTATTTTCTCAGGGACAGTATATTAATTAATCAAGACAGTACTGTTGTTGTCAACCTGTACTCTTCTACAGTAATTAATTTGAGTAATAAACACTACAGTTAATGGTCTGCAGGACACTACATTAATTAATCAAGACAGTACTATTGTTGTCAACCTGTACGCCCCTACAGTAAATAATTTGAGTAATAAACACTACAGTTTATGGTCTTATGGACACTTCATTAATTAATCAAGACAGTAATATTGTTGTGAACCTGTACGCCCCTACAGTAATTAATTTGAGTAATAAACACTAGAGTTAATGGTCTACAGGACACTACATTATTTTATCAAGACTACTATTGTTGTCAACCTGTACGCCCCTACAGTAATTAATTTGAATAAAAAACACTACAGTTAATGGTCTACAGGACACTACATTAATTAATCAAGACAGTACTGTTGTTGTCAACCTGTACGCTTCTACAGTAATTAATTTGAGTAATAAACACTACAGTTAATGGTCTGCAGGACACTACATTAATTATTCAAGACAGTACAATTTTGTCAACCTGTACGCCCCTACAGTAATTAATTTGAGTAATAAACATTACAGTTAAAGGTCTACAGGACAGTACATTAATTAATCAAGACAGTACTATTGTTGTCAACCTGTACGCCCCTACAGTAATTAATTTGAGTAATAAACACTACAGTTTATGGTCTACAAGAAACTACATTGATTAATCAAGACTACTATTGTTGTCAACCTGTACGCCCCTATAGTAATTAATTTGAGTAATAAACACTACAGTTAATGGTCTACAAAACACTACATTAATTAATCAAGACAATACTATTGTTGTCAACCTGTACGCCCCTACAGTAATTAATTTGAGTAATAAACACGACAGTTAATGGTCTGCAAAACACTACATTAATTAATCAAGACAGTACTATTGTTGTCAACCTGTACGCCCCTACAGTAATTAATTTTAGTAATAAACACTACAGTTAATGGTCTACAGGACACTACATTAATTAATCAAGACAGTACTATTGTTATCAACCTGTACGCCTGTAGAGTAATTAATTTGAGTAATAAACACTTCAGTTAATGGTCTACAGGACACTACATTAATTAATCAAGACAGTACTATTGTTGTCAACCTGTACACTTCTACAGTAATTAATTTGAGTAATAAACACTACTGTTAATGGTCTGCAGGATACTACATTAATTAATGAAGACTACTATTGTTGTCAACCTGTACGCCCCTACAGTAATTAATTTGAGTAATAAACACTACAGTTAATGGTTCACAGGACACTACATTAATTAATCAAGACAGAACTATTGTTGTCAACCTGTACGCCCCTACAGTAATTTATTTGAGTAATAAACACTACAGTTAATGGTCTACAGGACACTACATTATTTAATCAAGACAGTACTATTGTTGTCAACTTGTACGCCCCTACAGTAATTAATTTGAGTAATAAACACTTCAGTTAATGGTCTACAGAACACTACATTAATTAATCAAGACAGTACTATTGTTGTCAACCTGTAAGCCCCTACAGTAATTAATTTGAGTAATAAACACATAAACGTTTGTTTGTTGCGATTTTTTTGGCTAATATTTCAATTAACAACCTTGAGAAAATAATAATAATTAATGTTGGTAGCAATATAATTAGTCATTAGTCCGGGTAATACAACAGTTAACAATTAACCCATGCATAAGAATACAGTTATTAGTCCAAGCAATTTAATAACTTCATTTAACAGCTTATAAAACTCCATGGCCATGACTCAAAATAATGCTGCTGTTAATAACAGTTCATATATCCAACATTTATACATAACACAGTCAGGAACATGACATAACAGACTGAAATGTCTACATAACCAGATTTTTTCCTGTAATAAAAACATGCAGCGAGGTAAATTGATTAAGAGAAAATAAATGACCGTGTATGGAGATTCTGTAGACATGAACTGGGCATGTCCTTAACACTTATCGACATGATACCAACAAACCTTATTTAAAAAAAAGAGGGTTGAATTTGTTTTGAATTTCGCGCAAATTTACACGAGGGCTATCTGCGCTAGCCGTCCCTAATTTAGTAGTGTAAGACGAGAGGGAAGGCAGCTATCCATCACCACCCATCCCCAACTCTTGGACTACTCTTTAACAACGAATAGTGGGATTGATCATCACGTTATAACGCTCCCACGGCGGAAAGGCCGAGTATGTTTAGTGTGACGGGGATTCGAACCTGTGACCCTCAGTTTACGAGTCGAGCGTCTTAACCACCTGGCCATGCCGAGTCCATTAAAAAGAGGGCAGATAGAACCGAAGTTATCACTAATTGACGAATTTCGTTCCACTTAATACGCATAATCCCGAGCAAAACCAAACATACGGTTCATTACTCCAAACGGGAGTAATTAGGTTTACAAACGTTTAACGTGTAGAATATTCTATAAGACATATGCTGCTTGAAATTCAACGATTGTCCCTGGACAAGATAACAAACGACACTTAATTGCCAGTCATTAAATGATTTTGTAAAAGACGATAAATAAGTTTAAACTAAATCGTCTTTAACTACAGCGCTAAAGGTATTAGAAAATTAAGACAATCAGACGACGTCTGTAACATATTTCATAATAACAAGTTCGAAGCAAAAGTCGAACAATTACTAACTGTATAGGAACGTAATTTTATGTTGGATGTGGAATTTTTTCATCCACGCCCTAAAGTTCGCTCAGATCGACTGAAGCCTCTTGTATTCACAGAACAGGGTTAACTTACAGCAATGAGAGAGATTACATGCTTAATGGTAACCTTTCACTCGCTTCGTTTTGATAATGATAGTATTTGCTTGGTTGTTACGAGGGTCTAGAAACGAAACTTAAATCCTGGTATCAAATAGGTGACTGTTTCAATTGTCAAATAGCTGCCCCCTGGGCGTCAGGACATTAAACTAAAGATACTTGCAGTCTCTCAACAAACGAGCCCGCGCTTTTGACTTGTATATACAATAGACTTACCGTTCGGAGCAGTAACCGTTGTGTTGTTTTCTCTCTGATATGACTACCCCGAGCGTATGACCTCACTCAGTCGTCATGAAAATAACATGGGTTTTCTGAACGCCTCTTTGTCATTGTTCCGCCCAAACAAATATCGTCTGCTTATTCTGAGCTCTAATTTATAGCGTTAAGTCCTAGAGTTATTAGGAGTGGAAGAGGGTGCGCTGTGTATGTCTCGTGAGGGAAAGGACAGGGGAAAAAACACTACAGGTGGGAGAATAGTTTCTGGCTGAGACTACGACCAGCTGCTATCCAGCAAATGGAATCTCACAAACGACTTAAAATAACTGTTTCTTCCTGAAAACCAGCAAAACTACACAGTGAGGGCATTCACGAGGAACTGTTTGATGACTCGTTGGTAATGATTTGAATTACTCCTATGTGTTTAATGACTCACTTGGAAATACTGTGAATGAATTACTCTAATGTGTGTCATGACTCACTTGGTAATCCTTTGTGTTACTCTTATGTGCTTTTTGATCCGCTTGGTAATACAGCCCCTTTTACGTGTTTGATGACTCAGTTGATAATACTTTGTGTTTCTGTTATGTTTTGATGACGCGTTTTGGTTATACTTTGAGCTACTTTTATGTGTTTGATGACCCACTTAAAAATACTTTGTGTCAGTTTTGAGCCACTTGTTAGTACTTTGAATTACCTTAATGTGTTTGGTGACTTCCATGGTAGTACCGTGGGTTATGTTACGTCATCAGTGATCCACTAGGTAGTACCTTTTGTTATCTTTATGTTTAATGACTCATCTGGTAACACTTTCTCTTACTGTTGTGAGTTTGATGATTCATTTTGTGAAAATCAGTCTTCAGTGGACAAGAAAGTAACAATAAGCGTTATATTTAGACACAGCTACTGTTATTTATCGAATGGATTATTTGCTACTAACTGTCTTTTTTGAATGAGCCATAATTGAAGTCACATATATCAAATTACAGTCAGCAGCAGCTGCAAAGTGCACTGTGATTTCTAAGAGAATACTAAAATCCATTTCATTGGTGAACATTGGGTAAAACACGTGGTGTGCTCACTGTGATTTTTTAATTAATAATAAAGTTTGGAGAAAATAATTCGATAAATCGTTTGGTATCGAATGTAATTTCTCAGATAGTAATAAAGTGAAGCAGGCGTTGTAAGGTGATTCAAGGATCAGTTTTTAGGTCGCCATGACAGTTGAAGCCCTTGGCCTTCAGTAATAGCGACTATGCAATAATTGGTGGATTACAATTTATTTAAAACGATTACGAATTAAGTCCCGGATTACTCGCTCCTTAAAGAAGTAAAAGTCCAGTAAAATGCACTTTCGGATAACAATTGAATTCGTGAAAAACGAAAACAATGCTTCCATAGGTTGTAAAGTAAAGCAATCACTGTATATTATACAATATTCCAAAAGCTAGTTTTCTCAACGGACAAGTCAAACGAGTTTTATTGGACTGGATTCCAGCCAGCTTTAAAAGTCTTCGTACAAGCAAAAGAAGACAATCAGAGTCAATCAACGCGCTGTCTTAACTAGCTGAAGAGATCTGTCATTGCCAATAAAAGAGTTATTGGTTTTATTTGCAACACTCACTCGCTACTGACGCTTTACTCATAGGTTTTGGAAATATAGTCTCAAAACTGTGTCTCAGTGTTACTACATATTAATTCCCTCGGGATTTAGGTACAAAATGTTACCATTAAAACTAATTGATATTTACGGTTAACAATGAAATATTTATGTTAGTAACTTCAAATTTCTCAACGACATGAAATGAACGCTAGTCTCATAATTCTATCACGTGCAGTGGTGTCTAGAGACTGTCTAGACATTAACCTGTGTATTCAGCTTCCGCAGTGCTCGGAAAAATTGCCTTAAACAATACTTGTTTTCATACAGCGGTAGGAAATTATTGTCTTCAAAAAGGACCTTTTTCTCATTTTACACAGTGGTAGGAAGAGATAACCTTAAAACAGGGATTGTTTTTCATTTTATACAAGAGTAGAAAGAGATTACCTTTAAATAAAGGGCCTGTTTCTTTATTCATTTTACACAGCGGTGGGAAAAGATTATCTGAACGTGAGCCTAAGTTAAATGTATCTAACTTCTTTAACGGATAGATCTGAAACGTCCATAAGCAAAAATATAAGGAATTTGTTGTTTTTTTAATTTCGCACAAAGCTACTAGAGGGCTATCTGTGCTAGCCGTCCCTAATTTAGCAGTGTAAGACTATAGGAAAGGCAGCTAGTCATCACCACCCACCGTCAACTCTTGGACTACTCTTTTGCCAACGAATAGTGGGATTGACTGTCAAATTATAACGCCCCCACGGCTGGGAGGGCGAGCATGTTTGGCGCGACGCGGGCTCGAACCCGCGACCCTCGGATTATGATTCGCACGCCTTACGCTCTTGGCCATGCCGGGCCGAAATGTAAGGGATAACTGTGCTGTTCGATCTTCTTCAGTCTAGCAGAATTATGTGCTCTTATCGATGTTTCTAAGTTTTATCGAAAAATATCAGACAATGACGATAAAAATGAAAAGAACATCTTTAATGTATTTGATTAAGAATAATTTCGAGTCAAATATTTAGGTCAACAACAAAAATATTGTTTTAAGCATTTAAAAAGTATATTTTTAAACTAGATTTATTTTGTTGAGAATGCTTGTTGGTGAAGTGACACGGTAAGAAATAAAAATATGAATATTCAGAAAGACGTCTTCAACTTGAATTTGTTTTTCAAACTTGTTACTGGTCAAATGATTAAATCAACTAATATTCTAAGTATTTTGTTTTTTATTTGTTTGTTTGTTTTTAATTTCGCTAAGAGCTACTCAAGGGCTATTTGTGTTTGTTTTAATTTCGCACAAAACTATTCGAGGGCTATCTGCGCCAGCCGTCCCTAATTTAGCAGTGTAAGACTAGAGGGAAGGCAGCTGTCATCACCACCCATGCCACCTCTTGGGCTCCTCTTTTACCAATGAAAAGTGGAATTTACCGTAATCATTATAACGCCCCCACGGCTGAAAGGGCGAGCATGTTTGGTGCGACCGGTATTCTAACCCGCGACCCTCGGATTAGGAGTCGAATGTCTTAACCCACCTGGCCATGCCGGGCCACTTCTAAGTATTTACAAATATGTTTTAAGGTTTGATTTATTATGTAAGAATCTTTACTTTCGAAGTTTTAGATAAAAGAATAATAATATTGTACGGATTTATTTAACTGATTGCTCGGCCATTCTTCCGAAACAGAAAAATGGGTGATTAATTAAAGATTTAAGAAGACTGGATTTATCGTTCTGGTATTCTTGCAGGTTAAAAGTGTAAATCAAAATAATGATTTAAATATTCGATAAAAAGCCTCAACTTTAATTCATTAGTTGAGCAACCCCGTAAGTCAAACAAAACGTGTAGACATAATTATAAATCTATAAATATTACAGTGTCTTGTGGTTAAACTTTTAATTCAAGCATCGGTGGCTAACTTTATATCATTTAAAGTGAAGCCAGCTTTTATTACCTACGTTTTGTTGTTGTTGGTTTCTTTTTTCAGTTCTAAATGATATTAGATAAAAGAGATGTTTGTTTGTTGAATTTCGCACAAAGCTACTCGAGGGCTATCTGTGCTAGCCGTCCCTAATTTTGTAGTGTAAGACCTGAGGGAAGGCAGCTAGTCATCACCACCAACCACCAACTTCTGTGCTACTCTTTTACTAAGGAAAAGTGGGATTGATCATAACATTATAACGCCCCCACGGCTGAAAGGGCGAGCATGTTTGGCGACCTTCAAATTACGAGGCGCACGCCTTAACGTGCTTGGCCGTGTTGGGCCGGATTAAAGAGAATATAAAGTTTCGATTTTTTTCTTGTAATTAGTGCTATTTGGTTAGGCCCGTCAAATTGGTTAGTTTTCTTGAAGAAGCTTTTCGCTAAGCCTAAACGTAAAAAATCACACTTCGTGTACATCCTGTCACGTGCTATTTGATTTACAGCTTTAATGGTGTCTTTACTTGTAAGAAATTACGTAGCAGTGATTCATTACACCTTATTCAAGGAAAGGGTTATATTTGTTTATCCATGAAGATTCATACATTAATATTAATCCGGCTGAAAAATTAAAGAAAAGCAAGACATTCGTGTAGAGTTAACCCTTGTAAGTATTGTTTGATTAATTATTATTATTCCTCTTTTATTTGTATTTGGATGTACCTTTAAACACGTACACTTATCGGACATAGTATTCATGTATTCAGTTTTTATGGTATACATCTTCATAAACATACACAGTTCTCACAGTAATCATATTAGCAAATACTCACAGTTCTCATAGTAATCATATTAGCAAATACTCACAGTTCTCATAGTAATCATATTAGCAAATACTCATAGTTCTCATAGTAATCATATTAGCAAATATACGCACTTCTCGTGTGATAGCATTTCTATTAACACGCGGTTTGTAGTTTGTATTTCAAAGTTAAAGTTTCGTCTTGTTTGGATATATTTCTGATCAAATATTAGAGTGGAGAATGGGTGTTTATCAAAAGTTAAAATTAGTGATATTTCTTAATCGCTGGTAATTTTAAAACATTTTTCAAAAATTTGAGATGATTCACACACTCACTCGTGATTTCGCATTTTAGGCTAGCAGGCGGATGGATATGAGTTCGAAGTTAGCCCGCCTTACGCTGTCATGTCCTTGAACAAGACGCTTTGCTACCCTTGTAAAGACACGATGAGGATCTAACTTTTTAAGTAATTACATGTACGTGTGAGTGGAGATGGTGAATGGTAATCGATGTTGAGACGTTTTTGGATATTTTAAATAACCCGACTCCTAATTGACCTTTCCTGACAGGTATCTCGTTATTTATTAGAATTTTATTTCATTATGTCTGGTGTACCGAATATTACCAGTCAAACTTTATAACGTTGACCATGTATGCATAGACAAAAGAGCTTTCTTTCATACAAGTAAAAATAAAAGGAAAGTCGAATGTATGCTGTCCTAGAAAAGTGAAGAAACCCCATCACTGGCACGTTTTTCATCGTAACGCATTTCAGTCCTTTGATAACATTACACAACCTTGTTCTTGACACAGGTCGCTCGCGTGTATAATGAATGTTTTTTTTTTGTTTTTTATTACCTTGGGTGAAGGAAATGTTCCCATCGACAGAGGTCAAGCGAAAAGTTGGGTTTAGTCGGTTCTTTATTACCATCGACAGCTTGATAAGAAGAAATGACAAAACGGCAGGATGTTCGTTAATAGAAACGCTGGTTTCAACAATGTGCAGGTGATTACTTAAGTCTCAAGAGCGGACTGTAAGAAACCTTGTTGCGCACGTGCTGTCTCTCTAACCCCATTTAGGGAAGGTGAGTTTGACATCTATTTCACTACAGGTAACATAAATTTAATCTAAGTTGAAAAATGAACAAAGATATTTTACGTTAATTTTTAACCTAAAGGCTAACAGTTTATCAAATATTAGAGGGTTAAAAAATTCAAGGTTAATAAATGACGTTCTTGAACTGGGTGTGTGAATTAGGTTACGTTTGGAAAAACTTCAGCCATGAAACCTCTACTAGCGGATGTGAAGGAATTTTTTTTAATGTTTCTTTGAACTAAGTAAAAAAATATCTATTTTAGTCTTAAGGACACGTGAGTCAACACCGAAAAGCGTATTATTTATTTTCGAAGATATCGTAGTGAAAACGTAACCTCAGCTACTAATAAACATCATTTGATGACTTTAAGATTCAAATTTCAAAACCACTACAGTAATATTTTTATTTTGTTGTCTTTAGACTGTTAGAACTTGACGATTTCGTTTTAACGCATGGTAACTGATCACGCGAATCTCGTCACAATCATGAAGAATTCGAATTCTTAATTTGAATTTCTCCAAGAAAGTTTGAGTACAATTAAAACAAAATCAGAAATATATTTTTTATGATAACACAATTAAATATTGTATTTTATTTGTAATTATAATTGCAAATAAGTTTTGGTTTGTTTTGAATTTCGCGCAAAACTACACGAGGACTATCTGCGTAAGCCGTCCCTAATTTAGCAGTGTAAGACTAGAGGGAAGGCAGCTAGTCATCACTACCCACCGCAAACTCTTGGGCTTCTCTTTTACCAACGAATAGTGGTACTGACCGTCACGGCTGAAAAGGCGAGCATGATTTATGTGACCAAGATTCTAACCCACGATCCTCAGACTACGAGTTGTCTGTCTTAACCACCTGGCCATGCCGGGCTGATTCATTGAAACTTTACGAATGGAAGCTACGCACCTTGTAATTTTGTGTTCGTCTTATAAGAGCATCCTAATCTTTGTAATTTTTCATGAGGTTCAGAGGTTTGTTTGGGCATAATTCTTTAAGTTCAATGACAATTACAACAGGATGCACTGAATTTGACAGTTAAACAGTTTGTGTTTGGTCTGACAGCATTGTAACAGTCATAACAATGTGTGGTCGGTCTGACAGTACAATGACAATTACAACGGTTTGTACTCGGGTGTCACAAAACTGTGAGAGTTACAACGGTTTGTGCTCGGGTGTCACAAAACTGTGAGAGTTACAACGGTTTGTGCTCGGGTGTGACAGAACTGTGAGAGTTACAACGGTTTGTGCTCGGGTGTCACAAAACTGTGAGAGTTACAACGGTTTGTGCTCGAATCTGATGAAAAGATAAAGGATTTTTCGAGCTGGTGTTTTAATCAAGTTTTTTCATTTTTTATCCTTCAAAAAGCTGTTTTTTATTTGGGGTCTTATTTTAAAAACAGTCATAGTTTGATCTTTCATATTTAGGTTCCCATAATCCTAAATAGCGTTATGGAATGTCCGCCTGCATTATATCGCTTTGCATTTATTTACCTTATAAATACATTCATTTTGGGATATTTATACGGTTCCTATCAGCACATTGACCTCAGCTACGTCAATGAACGACATGGCATCTGTTTCATAATGTACAACACGAATACATTACTTTTTCCACAAACCAACCAATAATAATTGACAGAAATGCTGCAGATATTTCACGATACAGGTAATCGAACAGCCATACAAAAACGTATTATCCTATGGTTGTTTACTGTTGTTACGCTGTAAATGTCCTTTCATGTTCTTCATACTTTAAAAATGTAGCCTTCCCAAAGTCGTTCAGCGGTTTGTTTGCAAGGCTTACTATGCGAAAAATTGAGTATCACTACCCACGGCAACCAGAAAACAAATAATAATTGTGAAGCTTTGAGCTTAATAACAAATAACAAATCAATCAAAGATTTCATTTATATTCTGCTATATGAGTACTTTAGTTATTCCTCCGAAAGATTATGTGTACACATCTTACTGGAGGGGATAATAGTTGGGTACTTTCTTGTTTGTTCGTTTTGAATTTCGCGCAAAGCTACACGAGGGCTATCTGCTAATTCAGCAGTGTAAGACCAGATGGAAGGCAGCTTGTCATCACCACCCACCGCCAACTCTTGGGCTATTCTTTTACCAATGAATAGTGGAATTGACCGTAATATCATAACCAACGGCTGAAAAAGCGAGCATGTTTGGTGGGACCGGGATTCGAACCCGCGACCCTCAGATTGCGAATCGAACGCCCTAACCACCTGTCAACCTAAATTTGTAATATTTGTCAAGAAGCTTGAGAAACAGTTTTCTTTCTTAAAACAAACACATTTACACATACAAATAATAATACAATTTATAATATCGGTTATTATAAACAGTCAATAGAAATAATGATTTGCATACAAAATGTTCACAAACTGGAAAATGATATTGAGTCTTTTTCCTTTTTATTTTATCGAAGGTTTGCGATCAGAGAGCCCATCATATCCAGGTGGTTAAGGGACCGTACTCGTAATCCGCGTCACGCCAAACATGTTCGTCCTTTCAGCCGTGGGGTCATTATAATGTGATGGTAAATCCCATTATTCGTTGGAAAAAGAGTAGCCCAAGAGTTGGCAGTAGGTGATGATGACTAGCTGCCTTTCCTCTGGTCTTACACGGCGGGGCCTGGCATGGCCTAGCGCGTTAAGGCGTGCGCTTTGTGATCTGAGGGTCGCGGGTTCGCGCCCGAGTCGCGCCAAACATGCTCGCTCTCCCAGCCGTGGGGGTGTATAATGTGACGGTCAATCCCACTTTTCGTTAGTAAAAGAGTAGCCCAAGAGTTGGCGGTGGGTGGTGATGACTAGCTGCCTTCCCTCTAGTCTTACACTGCTATAGGGACGGCTAGCACAGATAGCCCTCGAGTAGCTTTGTGCGAAATTCCAAAACAAACTTACACGGCGACCAGCGCAGATAGCTCTCGTGTAGCTTTGAGCGAAATATCAAAACAAACCAAACCAAATTCACGATGCGTGAAATAATTCCGAATTAACGTAGATATAATTAACTTAACTAGAAGCTGGTTAGCTTTATATTCTTCGCTGAGCTGTCGCCATTTGAAAGCTGACTTTTCACTGGTGAAGCTATGTGATGTTTTCGGTAAAATACTGATGTCCGATGTGAATTTACTAAAGTTTGATGTGTTGAAGCGCTCCTGGTTATATATCTATAGTTTACCTATTATTAAGTGTTAATCACAATTATAACTTCTGAGATTTATAACACCCCAACAGTATAATGCCTCTCGGCGCGTCGGTTTATAAAGTTTAAGCCAAGGTTTCAGAAAATTCAGTTGGCACAACAACACACTAGTGTCTTCGTGAAACAAATACTGTTGATTCTTACACTCGAGAATCTTCTACAAAATTATGAAATAGGCAGAAATATCGCAATACGCATTTAGCACTGTAAGTTACATGCATTTTTAAATATATATTTAAACAAAACAAGCATCGGTATTAAAATAAATATATAATGGTAAATTATTTACACCTCCTTCCCTAGAAAATTAAAAATTGGCCTTAAACTAAAATATAAATGAATATACATTCATAATAATACATTGTTTGTTTCAGTGATGTCGAAAAACCCACTTGTTGAGAATTTTATATGCAAAAACGGCTCGTTTGGGTTGAGAAAATCTTCTATTTGAAATATTTTCTCAACCAAAACGAGCCGTTTTTGCATATAAAACATTGTTTGTTTGTTTGTTTTGGAATTTCGCACAAAGCTACTCGAGGGCTATCTGTGCTGGCCGTCCCTAATTTAGCAGTGTAAGACTAGAGGGAAGGCAGCTAGTCATCACTACTCACCGCCAACTCTTGGGCTACTATTTTACCAACGAATAATGGGATTGACTGTCACATTATAACGCCCCAACGGCAGGGAGGGCGAGCATGTTTGGCGCGACTCGGGCGCGAACCCGCAACCCTCAGATTACGAAGCGCACGCCTTAACGCGCTAGGCCATGCCAGGCCCAAATAATACATTAAACATAAAATATTATCAAAGAAATAATAATAATCATGACAGTATATAAGACAATCAATACAAATAACCTTATGATCATAAAATGATATAGCATGTGAAAGTACATCAGTACAAGTGTTATATTTTTGTTAAAGGCCCACACGATCAACAATCACACGACTGAAGAGTTCTTCGAAGGCTGGGCTAGGTTTCAAAGGATCGACGGGAATTTAATGGTTAGTTTTTTCCAACTAATTGACACGTATGACAAGTTTTACAAAACTAAGAAGCGTCTTGTATAATTTTTTGGTCAAAAGAAGTTTTTCATAATTTCGTCTCGTGTCACCTGAATGACTTCCCTTGTAAAGTTTACGGGCATCTATCTTTCAACATTTCAAAATGATGTACTTTGGGAACAACGAATTGGTAAACTAGAGCCCATTCTGTGGATCCTTTCCTTGCTTGGCAATCTGTTTACCTCTAGTAAACGAAACTTCACCAGATCCATCACGTCCATTATTGTCATTCAACAATGAATTGTCAGTAGATCAATTATTCACAAAATCCATGTCGGATCCAAAAAACACGCGACCCGGCATGGCCAAGCGCGCTAAGGCGTGCCCTTCGTAATCCGAGGGTCGCGGGTTCGCGCACGAGTCGTGCCAAACATGCTCGCCCTCCCTTCCGTTGGGGCGTTATAATGTGACGGTCAATCCCACTTTTCGTTGGTAAAAGAGTAGCCCAAGAGTTGATGGTGGGTGGTGATGACTAGCTGCCTTCCCTCTAGTCTTACACTGCTATATTAGGGACGGCTAGCACAGATAGCCCTCGAGTTGCTTTGTGCGAAATTCAGAAACAAACCAAAAAATGTCCGAGACAAATCTATAATGTCGTCCTCGGATATAACATAACCAAGCTTTTATTAAGAAATTGCAGAATAGGCGTTGTTGGTTTTGTTGAACTTTTATCCTGACTGTCAGAAGACTTCGAACTAGAGGAACCAGATTTTTTAGAAGAATCGTCAAGTGTAATAGATTTAGCTGTTGTTTTAATTTCTAACAATTAAATTTCATCACGCATTTATTATATAGTGTAACAATATGCCTAAGAATCCATCTAATACTGTTATAGTAACACTTATTTAGTCCTTTTCACTATAATGATATTTTTTTAGTTTTTTGTTAACACTTTTAAATAAATTTTATGGTTTATATGTAGAGAGGTAAAATGGTCTAAAACAATGAACGAGCTTTCCTTGGACTTGGTCCGGCATGGCCAAGCGCGTTAAGGCGTGCGATTCGCAATCTGAGGGTCGCGGGTTCGCATCCCCGTTGCGCCAAACATGCTCCCCTCGTGGGGGTGCATAATGTGACGGTCAATCCCACTATTCGTTGGTACAAGAGTAGCCCAAGAGTTGGCGGTGGGTAATGATGACAAGCTGCTTTCCCTCTACTCTTACACTGCCAAATTAGGGACGGCAAGCACAGATAGCTCTCGAGTAGCTTTGTGCGAAATTCAAAAGCAAACAAACAAATAACCCCTGGACTTCTAAATGTGTAGAGTGTCCCCTGGCATAGTATGATAAATAATAATAATGTAACACATGACAATAACACTAATAATATTTAAATCAAATTATATTTTTACTGGCCGGCCCAGTAAGAGTTTGCAATCGGAATAATATGTACAAAAGTATTTTAATGTGCATTGTTTTAGTGATTATATTCATGCCGTTGCTGCATGATCACACAATTTATTACGATTTTGTAGCAACTAAATTAGCAGGTCTGGTATTCTATGTGGTTTCAAGAAAAGACAGTCAACAAATAATTCAGGATTATAATACAATTGTAGACTTGTCCCACTGGACTTTCGTACTAAAAAATGAATTAAATTATTTTGAGTTTTATTGTGATGTCACACACATCTTACTGTGAAAATAAATTTTCTCCTTCAATGAAGACGACAAATAATATAAGTGTTTGCTTATAATACCCGACGTTTCGGCTTACGCCCTTTCAAAGGTTCTCTGATCGACACAGGATACAAAAATGGTTTTTAATTATAGTAACGGAAACGAATGTAAAACTACAGCAATATAACCAAGTGGAGCACAGTTGAACAGCTCAAACTGTAACAACAACAATAAAAAATAAATAGGGATGAGGCCTTGTATCTGTTAACAAAAGGTGAGGCCCTGTATCTGTTAACAAAAGGTGAGGCCCTGTATCTGTTAACAAAAGGTGAGGCCTTGAATCTGTGAACAAAAGGTGAGGCCTTGAATCTGTGAACAAAAGGTGAGGCCTTGTATCTGTTAACAAAAGGTGAGGCCTTGTATCTGTTAACAAAAGGTGAGGCCTTGAATCTGTAAACAAAAGGTGAGGCCTTGTATCTGTTAACAAAAGGTGAGGCCTTGTATCTGTTAATGGAAGGTGCTCTGGGTTATGTCAGAAGAGGTTTTTAAACCTTCTGTTAAATGAAGTTTCTAGGATTTCAAATATCTTAAATCATCAATGAGTTGAAAAAAGATCACATAATTGTGAAAGTAAACGAAAAGTTTAAATATTTTGTTTCAATGAATACTTCCATCTACACAGAAAATATTAAGGTGAAACTCTGATGCGTAAAGTAACAAACTACTTAACAAAACTCCACAGAACAACTGAGAAACGAAAGTTAAAGATCTTTAAAAGTAAAACTGTTGTACCAAATGTGGCTTCTAGACCATCTCAAATCACGCCCTCTGAACTGAATGGATTATCTAAATATCACAGATCTGACATACCTCTAAGACTCATAGTGTCCATGTGAAACTCTCCATCTGCATCTCGAAATGCTACTTCACCCTCTCTTCAACAAAATCTTTTCATACCTAAACAGCACCTACGACTTTCTCAATAGGCTACGTGAAAATGGTCTACAGTTGAGTTAGAACATTGCCCTATTTACCTTTGATGACGTATCTACATACCCTTCACTTCCACAGAATAAAGTATAAGCTAAGTTATGAATCTTATTAGATCAGCTACACTTTCTACTGCCATTGATAACCCTATAGAACTCATTGAAAATTCTCTCATATTTATTTTTAACAACAGTTACTTTGAATTTGATTCAGATCTCTATAAACAAACCAGAGACATCACCATAGACAACAAAACTACTGTTGTTTTGGCTTTTATCTTATTACATATCTTTAAATTATTAGATGTTTGTTACTTAGTGGAATGTTAAAACTAACTTTGAACCAGTTAAATGGTTACAGATACATTGACACATTTTCGGTAGATGGAACATGGACTCCATTTTATTTAGGTATTTGTTGAATTCCTCAATAATCAACACCACAACATAAAGTTTTCACTTACCTATACTGATAACATCAAACTGCCATGGTCTCTACTTAAAACAGTAAACTTATTATTACCATATATTCCAAACCAAGTGTCAAACCCTTTATTCTACATAATAACTCACGCTATGCTCCAGCTACCAATGGGGTGTCATTATTAGTCAACTTGACCAGCTACCAAATCGGGGATCATCATTGGTCAACTTAACCAGCTACCAAATCAGATGTCAATACTGGTCAACTTAATGAGCTACTAAATCGGATATCATTACTTGTCAGATTAACCAGTTACAAAATCGGGTGTGGTGTCATTATTGGTCAACTTAATAGGATTGAAGACGCAAGCCAGAATGAAACTTCAAAAGCTACTGTTGTCCAGTAGTCGACTATCCAGATAGTTATATTACAAAGATATTACACAATTTTGACACACAAGATTTTAACAAATGCCAGCTGAAAACGAACCACTACATAAAAATACTATCTTATGGATCATGTCTTTAGTGGATAAACCTTTAGCTCATCGTCTTAGAGATGCGATTAGAAGATCTAGTTTGAATAGAAAAAAAAGCCGGTAAAAAAACTTAATGGCATGCTTACTCGTTAAATCTTCAGTAACAACAATCTATACAAATCCAAAAGATACTTGTTAAGCCCAATGTATTAGAGAGATCTGACACACTCAGAAACGCAGTCTATGAAATTACATTTACTCAATTTAACTACTCACGTTGGTGAATCCATTTATCTAATGGCCAAGTGGGTTTAGGCGTTCGACTCGTAATCTCAGGGTCGTTGGTTCGAATCCCCGTCGCAGCAAACATGCTTGCCCTTTTAGCCGTGGGGGCGTTATAATGTGACGATCAATCCCACTATTCGTTAGTAAAAGAGTAGCCCAAGAGTTGGCGGTGGGTGGTGATGACTAGCTGCCTTCCCTCTAGTCTTACACTGCTAAATTACGGACGGCTAGCGCAGATAGCCCTCGTCTAGCTTTGCACGAAAATCAAAACAAACAAACACTTATCTAATACATAACAATTTCAAGGAACTCATCCGTACCACCGCAAATCTTGACAACAAACAACCCATAGCTGAACATTACATCAATATACCCCGAATCAGATCAAAATATTAGCGACTTGTGACAAATGTATCGAGAGAAAAATTTGAGAACTTCCTTTCATCCAATCCAAACTCGCTTCCATTAATAGACACAACAGTGACTCTTATAACACTATTATTATTTGATGTAAGTTTTTATTTCTTTTATGACCTGTAACTTGTTGAACTATTTCGTACGCTTCAACGTGTACCGCTTAACAACCTGTGACGTTTGTAGACCCTTGAAAAAGGCGTAAACCAAAATGTCGTGTAGATTAAATAAATATTTATCTGCAGCTTTTTGTGGACTTCATTGAAAATGATTTGTATCCTTCAATCAACAGGGAATATTTATTTTATTCTCTTCTGCTGCTGTTTCTATTTTTATCTCAATTGTGGTCTATTATAATTGGTTTCTTAGCAACATTTAAGGAGATCTCGTGAAACATGTTACTAAGAGGTGTCATTGTTTTATCTATACGGACTGGATTCTTTTACAATAGATGTCTGTGATCTTTTGGCGATGGATTTGAACAATAAATGGATAGCTCAAAATCCACTCATTTTAGAATAATATATTCAAAACAAGTGAAACGTATGTACTAAAATTATTTACACTTGTTACGTATATTACCGTGTTTCTCCGATAATAAGACCTACCCATAAAATAAGATCTAGTGTGATTTTTGGGGATAGTTTTAATATAAACCCTACCCTTAAAATAAGCCCTAGTTAAGAGTGGCAGGAAGAGGAAATAAATAAAAAAAATAATTTATTAATTTGTTTAACAGTTAGTTAATTAGTTTGTTTAAGTATTAATCAGTTAGTTTAATAGTTTAATAATATTTTATTTTAAATGGTTAGTTTAATAGATTTTTATAATTTTTACTTTGTAACTTCATTTTTTTAATATATCAAAATAAGACATCCCCCGAAAATAAACCCTAGTGTCATATTTTGGAGTGAAAATTAATATAACCCCTGTCTTATTTTTGGAGAAACACGGTACGTTATGCATTACAATTTAAAATATTCGGAAGTTTGAACTTAATTTAGAGGTTAATTAAGGGTTAATAATTCATTAAATTTATGTTATCTGCTAACAAGATTGATACAAAAAATTTCTTTTTCAGCACAAATATATTTTATTGTACAAATATAAAAATAATACAACTTACAATAACGGTTATTACTAATAGTTACTACAAATGATTCTAAAATACAAGAACTTTACAAAGTTACAAACTATAGAGTCTTATATCCGGTCTAGAACTTGAATACTTTACAGCTGGTCCAGGTCCACGACGAACAAATCAGTTCTGAGTTGATATTGTTACACTTCGCTTAAGTTAGCTAGCTTGGATGGCCTCAAACCCTCACAGCTTGACTTTTTACCGATTACGATATTTAATGTCCTCGTAAAAATACCAGTGCCCAAAGTAATTTACTGAAGTTGAACGGTTGGTTATGTTCGAAATTTATAAATGTTCCTGGTCAAATTCTGTAGTTTTCCGATTAATAGACATTAATCACAATTATAGCTTCCTATGCCTAGAGCACAATTGCTGTAGATGTCCAGTAATAACATCTTGTCTTGACGCGTTGCTATTATACAAATCACTCGAGTTTCTCGAAGGTTATTTAAAAAAAAATGACCAGGCGTGTTTTAATAAAGAAATGTTGTTGCTTTTGCTTCCCACTTTCAAGAAGTATTTATAAAGTTCGGGAATAGGCTGAACGTGCGCAAGACACAGTTCACATGTAAAAAAGAAAACTGTACTTAGAAAAGCGTAAGTACTCTAAAAATTGTACAACGGTAAATTTGTTATACACTATAGGATGTAGTTGTATTAAAACTCTAAATAATAATTTTTTTCTCGTCAAAAGTCCACACAGGCTGACTCAATTACTTTAGAATCCAACTGACAATACGAATTGTTTTTATTTATTCCTTTTTTATTGTACAATCTACGATAGCCTCGCTTACATTATTCCGTGAGTTACCACAGTTGTATCTCGAACTTGAAATATTCGTGTTCTTTTTGTCAAAGTTTACACAGACGGGTTCAGTTACGCTGTAACAAAAAAAAAAAACAGACAAATTATTCTTCTTATTTCCATTAAACCATAGAACTCAGTTTGAAATACGGCCCAGCACAGCCAAGTGGTTAAGGCATCCGACTCGTAATCTGGCAGTTGCGGGTTCGAATCCCCCGTTACAATAAACGTGCTCACCCTTTCAGCCATGGAGCGTTATAGTGTTACAGTTAATCCCGTTATTCGTTGGTGAAAGAATTGGCGGTGGGTGGTGATGAATAGTTGTCTTCCCTCTAGTCTTACACTACTAAGTTAGGGACGGTTAGCGCAGATAGCCCTCGTATAGCTTTCACGAATTTCAAAACAAACCAAACCGCTTTAAAATATCGCTCTTACGGCGAAACTGACAATTACGCAACTTAACTTCTCTCACCAACTTAACTTTTGTTGGTCTCCACTTTATTTATTTTTCCTCAAAACTCGATGCAGACTGGTTCAGCTTCTTTAGAATTCAATTGAAAAGCATTTTTTTTCTATTTCAATTAATACAATACAGCTTTGAACCACACTCTAGAAAACACCCTTTAAAGTTAATCACTGATATGTTATCTAACTTCACGTTTTCTTTCATTCCTCTGACTGAACGTTTTTTATTTACACTTTTTGGCAACCTGTATGTCAGCCAACTGAGACCTCGAACACTGTACAAACTGGAAGACGCTATGATGTAATAGCGCTCGCAAAGCGAAAAAATCCCACAAGTTTCGTGAAAGATAACTTCAACAACAACTGAATTACTCACACAATGTAAGACTTATATTGACTTTCCTAACGAAATTTCATATAGCTATCGTATTTGAAATTAATTTAGGACTCTTGTTATAAAAACTGAATCTTCAAATATTAAATCTCAAAATGAACAAATAATAACTTTTACACTAAGCGGCCCGTCATAGCCAGGTGGATTAAGACGTTCGACTCGTAATCTGAGGGTCGTGGGTTCGAATCCTCCGTCATAACAAACATGCACGCCCTTTAAGCCATGAGGGTATTATTATGTGACGGGCAATCCTACTATTCGTTATTAAAAGAGTCGGTGGTAGGTGGTGATGGCTAGCTGCTCTCCCTCTAGTCTTACACTGCTAAATTAGGGACGACTGGCGCACATAGCCGTTGAGTAGCTTTGTGCAAAATTAAAAAAACCAATCAAACTTACATTAAGCAGTACAACAAGCGACACCGCTGTTTTACCACCACATCTAACGGATTCTAGTGAAATTTGTTATTAAGCGGCTCTACCATTTTACCGCAACATCTAATGGAACTGGTTACTAAGCAACACTGAAAACTAGTTTAAAGACATTAATTTGTTTTATCAACAGTCTTAACCAAATTGCTATGAAAATTCCAATCCTGTAGCATTTTTGAGCTATAAAAAGTTTCTCTAAATTTAACATAAAATATTCCCTATCAAATTGTCAGGATAGCTCGAAGAAACTACTTTTGTTGCTTCGAAAACGATTTGCTTTGAGCGAAAACAATAAATCTCAATAGTCGTGAGTCTTAATTGCTCAGTTTAATGAACTCTTAAACACCCTTTTATCGAAAGAAAAGCAGCTGACGGTTTTAAAACAGTTTCCGAGTGACAAGCGATGTCCTTATAATAAAATAACAGTTGTTCGAAATGCTGCCACATTGTCACGAGCTCGTGAAATTCCAATGGAAGAGCTTGAGAATTGAAAAAAAAATAGATGTTTATGAGATTATAGTTTTGTGCAGCTTATCAAGCTGGGCATATTTATTTGTTGAAAAATTCACTTGGTCAAAAATGTTTCTGAAAATAGTCATTTGTCTTTGTTATGTGTGGGAAATTTGAAGCATCGGTGACGTGTCGCGGTGTCACCTATATCTTGAAACATAAAATAATCTTAGCAACGCTGTTTATCTGGTTTATTAGATTAACAATTGAAGTTAAAACCTTACTGCTTAATATTTCAAAATAATTCACTGGAAAAGGAGCTAAACGAAACCATGCTCTTCATTTGTCGTAAAGAAAATATTTAAATTGTTGCTGTTACCAAAAGACATCCTGTCCGTTTTGCTGTACGTACAATAGTAAACTACAGACTGAGACTTCATGTTATTTAGAACGCCATTTGTTTTAATAAAATTATAACATTTTTAAGCATTTTCGAATTCGCTGCTGAAGCTTCAGTTTCTCAAGTGATTTTTTTTTTCACAGTGACTCTTAAAATGTTATCCACGAACACATATCCTGTGTTTGAGATTAACTATCAGTTCGACTAGCGCGTGACTGTATACCAGCTCTCTGCCAGGTGAGGCAAAGCTTGTTGCTGTCTCACGTGACAAACTGACCACATTACCACAAGATGCTAACGTGCTTAGCAATCACTTCATTGGCTGTCTCGTTAGTAGAGCCAGTAAAGCAGTTCGGGAAAGAAGTGTGAATGTTCTGTGAGAAACCCCATTTCACTCAACCCCAAGTCGCCACGCTAGCTTGACCTTCTTGTGCCTTTCCAAACTACGTCATTAACAGCTATGATTAGTGAGAGGAAAGCTCTTTATGCTGTATATGAACAGCTGGATTGTAGTTTTTTTATTTATTTTATATACTTCACTATTAGTTTTATCGTAAGTATATCTTGAAGATTGGGGGGGCATGCGAACATTCTGCATGAGGATTTTAATTAATGATACATTTGCCAAGTAAGAAAAACCAACAACGAGAACAACAAGCACAGATAATAAAAACTCGTTTCAACGTACCTGAGTGAACTTAAAGGATTTTTTCCCTCCTAAATAAGGACGTTTAACTCAGTTGATAGTTGTAATTGAATTTAAAACAGCTTAACAGAGATAACAACAACAAAAATGATACCAAAATCACAACAACAAAAAAATGCACACACATATATATATGTTCCATTATTTGTGTTTTATCTGATTAAGAAGTGGCTGTAAATTAAATAGTGCATAAAAATGTTACTGGAGTTTTCAATAACTGAGTAATCATAAACTGTAAAAACAATTGCAGCAATTATAATTGTGTTTGGTTTTCGATGAAACCTGAATACTCGGGTTTTCACTCACAGTCTCGGGTAATACAAGAACAGAATACTGTGTTCAGATACAAAGTATAAATTACTCATTTTTTCACCCTATATAACATTTTAAAATACATATTGTAAATTAAAGATTTAATGCAACAAATTAAACATCCTACCATGAAACTCCTGGTGGACAAATAGATTGGTTTGTTTTGAATCTCGGGCAAAGCTAAACGAGAGCTGTCAGCGCTAGCCGTCCCTAATTTAGCAGTGTAAGACTAAAGGGAAGGCAGCTAGCTAGTCGTCACCAAATAGACAGTTAAACGTTCTATCATGATATCCCCTGAAAAAGAAATAGTTAAACGTCCTACATGAGACCCCTGGTAGATAAATAGACAGTTAAATGCCCTATCATGAGACCAAAGATAGACAATTAGTTAAATGCCCTACTATGAGACAGACCTCTGGTAGACAAATAGACAATTAACCATTCTATAATAAAACCCATTATAGACTTATAGACAGTTAAACGTCCTACTATGAGACCCCTGGTAGACAAATAACAATTAAACATCCTATTATGAGACCCATAGTAGACAAATAGACAGTTAAATGTCTTACTATGAGACCTCTGGAAGGCAAATAGACAGTAAAACGTCCTATCATGAGACCCATAGTAGACAAATAGACAAGGAAACCTTCTGTCATGAGACCACCTTGTAAAGAAATGGTTAAACATCCTACATGAGACCCATAGTAGACAAATAAACAAGTATACGTCCCACCATGAGAGCCCTAGTGAGTAATTAAACAATTAAGAGTTCTGCCATGAGACTCCTGGTGGGAAAAATAACTAACTAAACGTTCTGTCATATCACCAGTTAAACATCCTGTCAAAAGACTCCCGATAAGCAGATCATCAGTTAAACGTTTTATCATGAGGCTTCTGATAGGCAGATAATTTAAGAATGTTTCCACAAATACGGTTGTTCAATTAAATTACATGTCACAGTGAATGTTGTCAAGTGCTAGATTGTGGTTAATTAAAATACGCTAGTCATGATACACGAGTCATGAGCATGAATGCTTATGTTCGTGTTCCACAACAGCTGGAGTGGTTCAGTTTCACACACTTTTAGATACATATTTAAGAAATAACACATATTAAGTTTTGTGTTTCTCTGTGTAATATCGAACGAATCTTTAACTTCTAGATTATATTTACTGGATTGTTGTATCAGGTATTACAGTCTTATATCGTTAAAAATATCTTACTCAGGAAATTATAACGGTTTTCTTCATTTTTATGAAACAACATTTCCTTTACATATATTTCTACATATGCCGTGTGGTTCTGAATTTAGCGTTCGTGGGTTCTTAGTTGTTACAGGATGCTACACCTAGCTTACTACAGTTTGGGTATGACTTGTTACAGGTCTCTTTCTGGATGGTCCTGGTACCTCAGACTGATCGATTGTCCTTTCTTTTCCAATGTTATTTAAGTACATAGGATATAGCCACTTTCTAAACCTCTGATTTGAATACATCTTGTGTGAGTAACTTGCGTCGAGAGGGCTGTTACATACCCTGTCCAGAAAGCGTGAAATTACATTGCCAACGTTACGCTAGCAATGACAAAATGTAATTTTTATACATTTGTGACTTTATAGTGACCGTGGTTGTTATGTGAATTTCTGACATGCCTATTCATATAATTCACGCAATTCTCTGTGAGAGTGTACATGTGCAAACTTTTACCAATGTGTTCTCTTTTTATTAGAGATACTAAAAATTTTGGTAAAGTGCTGTTTCATAGACTATTGTACCTTATGTTTCTCTTAATTCATCTGTGTAGGGTAGATAGATATTAATATTACGTGAAGATGTTGTCGTGACTACATTTTCCATATTAATTCTACCTTTGATCAAATTTTAGGCTGTGACGACACCCCTACACACTAGCACACAGAAAGTGGTAGTGATGGCAAATTACCATACATGTTCCAAAATATCCTTTTACCGCAATACGTTTTATTATCTCACGAACCAACTACAATCGCCTTGCGACCTTCATTTAAGTCAGGACTCTCTGCTTGAGGCGTTGATCTAAACCAATATGATAGAAGTCACGTGGTATCCTCTATAACTTGCGAACCACTAGAGCGAGTGTCACCAAACCTGAAATGCAAACATAAAGCCGTTCTCGGAATGGAAAGGAAAAGGAAAATACTGGATAGGTATTTAGGTTAATTTATAATTCCGTTCACCAAAGAACGAAAAATAACCAGGGGCGGTCAGAAACTGTTGTTTCTCTTCACCCCACACGCTACGAGATAAAATTTAACGGAGTACGAGATTGGTGAACTGAATTTGAGTGGCAGGATACTTGTTAATCTGGAATGGTGATCACAGATGACCCCGAAATGAACATTAAAATACAAAAACTGTGAATTAAAGTTTTAATTCCTGTATAGAAGAGTAAGCACCCTAACCCTTATTCTGTTTCAAGCCATTCTAGGAGTGACAAAGATGTGTCGGCGTTTAAAGTTGACTCTCCCTCCCCATGTAAACCTCAGAGGCGCTTTGTACGCCTGCTGTTTCTGACCCATTTCAAACAAACCTGGCAAACACCTTCAGAGCTCTCCGGTAGAAGTGTCACATGGTGGTCGGTATTTGGATCTTACCCCCTATGTTATCCATCTGAACCAATATGTCGTCTCTGCTACTTTATTAATCTCCACCAAACCCTGAAATCACCTTCATGGCACGCAGGGAAATTACAAAGAGGGGGTCGACATTAGGATCTGGCTCATTGAGGTTACTCTGTGTGTTGGGGGGGGCATCTAAATGTAGTCCTCGCTCAATGAAGCACCCATTTTCTCCTCAGTACACGATTTGTAATGTTGAAATTCCTGTAGGTCCTCCTATCTTTAGCATAAATGAGAGCATCCTGAAGAATACACAGTTTGTAATATTTACATACATTTCTTTCATCACTTAAAAAAAGTTTTGTTGAGATTCTCCTCAAAGTTAGGTAATGATTAGTAGTACATCACTCAACACAAAATGCTACCTTCCTTCCGATATAAGAGGTTGACATTTACAAATAAGACACGAACAAACTCCAAGACAGCCAACTTGGAATGTCTGTTTCTTGTAGGCTTAAGATGCTCAGGATTATAATTTTATAAATATTTTCTTGTGGTATCTATCCAAGTAAATAAAACTAATCTGCAAATAAACTTTTTTTAAATATTTTTATATTTAATATATATTACACCCAATGGTCCTGAATATCAATAACCTATAAAATTGTTTTTAAGTTTAAAAAATCATGTCAATCAAACATTGGGCTCTTAACTCTTGTGATGAGACAGATGCAAAACCGACGTGATGTTTATCTTGTAATTTAGTCGTGTAATGCTCTAAGTCAGTATTATTAGTTGGAAAACAGCAACGACCTATAATTATGGCATTAACCTCCGCTGCCATTCTCTCCACTGGCACAGCGATATGTTTGCGGAGTTGCAATGCTAGAAAAATGGGTTTCGATACCCGTGGTAGGCAAAGCACAACTTGTTTTTGTTTTTGATACTTGCGCAAAATTATCTGCGCTAGCCGTCGCTAATTTAGCAGTGTAAAGCTAGAGGGAAGGCAGTTAGTCATCGCCACCCACCGCCAACTCTTAGGTTACTATTTTACCAATGAATAGTAGGATTAGGCCCGCCATGTCCAGGTATGTTAAGGCACTCGACTCGTAATCTAAGGATCGTGGGTTCGAATCTCTGTCGCACCAAATATGCTCGCCCTCCGAGCCGTGGGGTCGTTATGATGTGACAGTCACTCCCGCTTTCGTTGGTAAAAGAATAGCCCAATAGTTGGAGATGGATAGAGATGTATAGCTGCCTTCACTCTAGTCTTACAGTGCTAAATTAGGGATGGCTGGCGCAGATAAATCTCGAATGGCTTTGCGCGAAATTAAAAAAAAAATCAATTAGTGGGATTAACCACAACTTTATTACGTTCACACAACTGAAAGGGGGATCATGTTTGATATGACGAGAATTCGAAACCGTGGCCCTCAAATTACATGTTGAGCTCCCTAACCACCAGGCCATGCCGGGCTCAAAGTCGAGATAACCCATTGTGTAGCTTTGTGCTTAATTATGAATAAACAAACAAATGATTGCACTGTTTTGTTTCACTCTTTGGTTCGTTATTCACAGTTTATACTTGGGAACAATATGTTCCACACAATATATTCTGAATACGAGAAATTTAAAGATGTGTTTTTGATTTTTCCTACTTTTAGTGGATTTGGTGTTTCTGTGAAAAAAAAAGAAATCAAAATAAATGCTGGAAAAAATATATCAAATCTAGAAACAATACTTCATGCCCCCCAGTAGCACAGCGACATTTCTGCGGACTCACACAGCTAAACACCGGGTTTCGATACCTGTGGTGGGCAGACCACAGATAACCCATTGTGTAGCTTTGTGCTTAAAATTCCAAACAAACAATATAACAAACAACTGGAAAAGAAATTATGAAATATTATTTGTTTTACACTAGTATATATTTTTTTCTCATTGAGAAATAAATATTTTCCACAAATACCCTTACATTTGTCAAAGAAGTTTTTTTTTCAGGAACAAGACACATCTTGACAATTGTCATTATTAGTAGAAAGTGTCAGAACTTGTGTACTAGCTTTCTTGAGACACCGCGGCACGTGACTAAAATTATTGCTCACCGTCACGCAATCCATTTTGTGACAGTCTCGTGACTGGTAATGGTTTTAGTTAGGAAAATGTTTTTATTTTCCTTTTTGCATAATTCATGGCAATAATTTTTAATATCTTACATTTTGTTACACAGAAAAATAAGCACGTACAAATCAGGTTTTGTTTGTTTGTTTTGTGCTATGGTTAGCTGTGCTTATAAGTTACAAGATTCGAGTTTTGTTGTGGAAACACATAAGCAGAAAAATTATCGTTCATGAAGCACAGTAAAGGGTAGTAAGTATGTTAAAATTTAACACTTTTTAGTTAAAGAACTCAACACCAGTCGTTTTTCTGTCACGTGATTAAATCTATTCGTTTTTTTGCAGATTTATGTCAAGTGTCGCCCCCTTGTGGCACAGTGGAATGTCTGCGGACTTACACACTAAAAACCGGGTTTCGATACCCATGGTGGGCAGATCACACTTAGCCCATTGTGCAGCTTTGTGCTTAATTCTAAAACAAACAGTAATGTCAAGTGTCTTCCACAGGATATATCCCACAAGATTGGTTGTAGTACGTTTACTTTTCTTTACTATCAATAATTTTCAGTTTTTTTACAGTAATGGAAGCAACACATTTTGGGGTTTCTTTCTTTTTACTTATTTTTCCACTTACCATATCTCACTCCATTCACTCATACAGTATTTACCTTTCAGCCTATCTGGCTATTTCTATATAATTTACAAATTAAATTTTAAAAAAATATCATTTTCAGGAATTGCACGAGGAACATTTCAGAGAAGCAATGAAATAATGAGGTACTCGAGTAGATTGGAATATCCAAGAAATAATTTCAAGTGATTTTATTTTGTAATATCTTACTGTGTGTGTTAAAGCTGCTACTCCAATATGAAAGTGTTACTTTTATATTTTTTCGAAATACGTTTCTCTATGAATAAATTAAATCAAAGAACAAGTTTTTTCATTGAAACTTTTCCTTTAACCCCAAAGAAGACACGTTGAAATGTCAAAAGCGATAAGTGTTTGTAGGGGGTTTCTTTCACTTCATTTTCCTAAGGCCTGGCATGGCCGAGCGCGTTAAGGCGTGCACTCGTAATCCGAGGGTCGCGGGTTCGTGCCCGCGTCGCGCTAAACATGCTCGCCCTCCCAGCCGTGGGGGTGTATAATGTGACGGTCAATCCCACTATTCGTTGGTAAAAGAGTAGCCCAAGAGTTGGCGGTGGGTGGTGATGACTAGCTGCCTTCCCTCTAGTCTTACACTGCTAAATTAGGGACGGCTAGCACAGATAGTCCTCGAGTAGCTTTGTGCGAAATTTCAAAACAAACAAACAAACAATTTTCCTAATGTTTTAAATCCTACGTTGTTTTTGTTATGTGAGGATCGAAAGTTTGAATTCCTGTCACACTAAATCTCAGATTGTAACTGTTTTACGTACAGTTTTTGATATCCACACTATTAACAGACATATTAAAAGGAATACGTGGTGACGTTTCTTCTAAACGGATTCGATGTTTCAACAGAAACTTTAATTTCTACTGTGGTTGTTAATTGACACAAGATTATCTTGAAACTCTTAACGTTACCAGTCTCAGCTTTCATGAGTTCCTGGATAATATTCCGAAATCAGCATTGCACGAGCAAAACTTAGTGACCTATAAAATTTATGTGGTTGTCGCAAAGGATTAGTATTCGTTCCAAAAAATATAATTTTAGGGCTTGACTACCAAACTTAGTAAAAGTTTTACTTGCCACATAAGAATTCACATCTTTACACAAACACAATCAAAAATACTAGACTTATTCTTTGTTCCCTTAAGTGGGACTTTTTGTTTGCGCGAATAGTTGAACGTTTTTTTGTAAATCATCATCACTGTTTCCTTTTGTTTTTTCTTCCAGGTGCTTATTTTAAGAGCCGTTGGTCCAAACTGGCTGGATGAAACTAGGTATTCATCTCACATTCAAAAGACGTTACCTTCTTTTTTGCGTTTCCAACGCAGTAACTCTCCATCCGAGCGTCTAAGTTGTGTGTAGGAGAGCAATGCTGTAAAATATTAATCGAGGCACTTGCGTTCTCTGCCAACACAGTAACGTGCTCTGCCAACACAGTTACGTGCTCTACCTGCACAGTAACATGCTCTGCCAACACAGTAACATACTCTGCCAACACAGTAACGTGCTCTACCTGCACAGTAACATGCTCTGCCAACACAGTAACATGCTCTACCAACACAGTAACGTGCTCTGCCAACACAGTAACGTGCTCTGCCAACACAGTAACGTGCTCTACCTGCACAGTAACATGCTCTGCCAACACAGTAACATACTCTGCCAACACAGTAACATACTCCGCTAACACAGTAACGTGCTCTACCTGCACAGTAACATGCTCTGCCAACACAGTAACATGCTCTACCAACACAGTAACGTGCTCTGCCAACACAGTTACGTGCTCTACCAACACAGTAACGTGATCTACCTGCACAGTAACATACTCTGCCAACACAGTTACGTGCTCTACCAACACAGTAAGGTGCTCTGCAACACAGTAACATACTCTGCCAACACAGTAACGTGCTCTACCAGCACAGTAACGATTAACTCAATTCACAATGCATTCTTACTCTTCTCATTACCATTACTAATACCCTAGCGCGATGAATGCGTTCGTTCGCCTACTGGCTTTGCATATTTAATACTGGTGTCCTCTGTATCCTTAGATCGAGAGCTGGTCACAGTAGACGCGCCAGCGGCCACCTCAGTTCGGCAGTGGTTCGTCGGCCTTGGTGCCTGCGATTTCTATCTTCTCGTTCCCAACAAGCTCAGAATCGAAACGTTGCATACAAGTTAAAGTTTTTACCTGTCAACTAGATAGGGAATTTAGAAGAAAACTCTCGTGTTGTTGTCGTAGTTTTCCGAGTTTTCCGGTTCTGAGTTGTTTTCCAGCGATTCAGGTCTACTCTCGTCAGCAGGATGTGAAGAGTGAAAACAAGGTGAGCAGCTCACGATCCATGACCTCAACTTTTTGTTTCCCTCCAGCTATTTGTAATACCACACATGTATGTTTGAAGGCTTATTAACATAGGCTGTCGCTTCTCTCACGGAAACGTAAGGGTAAGACCTCTCAAATATTCCTTCGCTGCGTTATGAACCCGATTTGGTTCATTTATTTCACCTGTCATGGTATGACTAAGCAATAAGTAGAACAGCATAAAAACTGGTGAGTCAGGTGGCAACACGAGAATCCAACAGAAACCGCGCCGTTGCTTGAACATATATAGTGCATACATATGGCGGCTTCCAGTAATCAGATTTCTGGTACATCTATCACAAATGCACTTTAAAAATCTATAGACGTAAACATAGCGCGCACTTATCTGTTTTGATGTTTTTCTTTCTACACATTACGTGTTGAAGTAGATGTGAAAATCAGCCAAGAATAATACAAGATATTAGAGTACAGGTCATTTAAACCTTTGTTGCCAAAGGTCAAACTCAAAATGTCAAGTTCAGAGGTAGTAAAACCACAAACAGAGGAAAAAAAACACCTCTTACCCTTCACCTGCGTTGGTCATATGTCAAAGATGGCCAACAACTTTATAGAAGCTTGACCATTCACGTGTTAATTTTTGTGTTTAACTATCAAAGATGATGGTTAATAGTACAGTTCACTCATATTGTGCCATAATGATTTTTTCTTTTTTTACTTGTTACGGTACTCTGTATAAAGAGCTGATAAAAATAGATGAATTCGTTCATTTCCGATGTAAAATAGAAGCAGGAACCCTGCAGTCATTAGCGGAACTAAATTCAAAGTTGTTGAGTATTTTTGTTTAAGTGTTTTTGTGTTGCTTGTATTTGTTAGGGAACCCAGAACCGCAAATAATTTGGTTCATAAATAGTTTAGGAAATTTATATTTAAAACATACAGATGATATCCATTACCAATTCTAATGTTTGTTTTATTTGCATGTATCAAGCAGTCGAAATAAAGACAATGTAGCCACTGATCCTACCGACTGAGATTATAGCTTAACATCTCAGCACCATTCCCAGTAGTACCAGTACCATTATCTCAAGATGGGCACTTTAATATAATTTAGAGAAACCGAATACAACTGTTATATAGTCTAATCTGTGAGCCATCATTTTATTGAAATGAGCTTTATCCATAAAGCAGAGGGACGGATGTGGCCTAGTGATTGGACATATATTTGGACTATGGATCCAAAGATTCATAATATGCAGCCTGTTGCCGTAAAAAAAAAAAGCTTAACATTACTTCGGGAATGACAGTTAAAGTATCCCTATTGGATCGCACAAAAGTAGCAGAAGGGTTAGGGGTAGGAGCTATTTACTAGTTGACTCCCCCCTCGTTTATCAACTCAAGATTAGGGACAGCTACGCGTAAACATTCCTGAAACAAATAAATATCGAAAAGTAGATTTCTTTTAGAGAAAATTTCTATAAGAGATCTTTTATTGATGTTAGAAGGCAAATCTAAAGGTATGTTCTTCTATCAGACAACCTGCGGATCACGGGTTCGAATCCTATCACTAAATATGCTCGCCCTTTCAACGGTGGGAACCTTCTAATTTGAGCGTCAATCCCACTTTCGTTGGTAAAAAGTAGTGGTAAACTGGGTGGTGTTGACTAGTTACTTTCATTGTTGTCTATTATTTATAACATCAGGAGGGCTAGCACAAAGAGCCCTCGAGTAGTTTTATGCAAAAAATAAGCATACACACGAGCCTACTATATTGTATCTTTTTTGTTATTAGAGCTTTTACGCAAAGTTACACAAAAGGCAGCTAACAAACAGCACCCACCGCCAACTCTTGGACTATTCTTGTTTGATTGAATAGTGAGGTTTGACTCTCATGTTTATAGAGCCCTCGTGACTACAAAACTGGGACGCATGTTCCTTCGCGACTGAAATGATAACTGTATATCCGCATATTCACAGTCCATATACGCTATCCATTGATCCACGACCGAACCAGTTAAAACTTTGAGGTAGTTTTAACTGATACAGTTAAAATACAGAAAGTTTTTAACTTATACATAATCCTCAGTTAAGGTATTAGCATCAAAATCACTGAGCTATTGTTTCTTATCAGGAACATTTTCGAAAGTGTTCTTTCAGTAGTGAGTACATCTGGCAGTAGATGGTCACTATTCTTTTCTGTAACAGAATATTTTATGATATTGCCATTCGTGTCAGTATCATTTCACATTCGATTTTTTCGAAGTAACGACACTTGTTTTATGGTAATTGCTGAGATCAGGCTCTGAATGGGAAACTTTAGCATTCAAACAAAATCACTTCAAAATCTTAGCCCAGACCTAGGTGATTTAGAACTAAGGATATGCTTTATATGGCGAAATAAGATATTCTAATCGACGCATTCCTATTACAGAGATAACTAACATTAAAGTCGATAGGAAACAAAAAAGAGAGAAAGAATTTTAATTTGGTTGTGAATTTGAATAATTAGCTTCGTTGACAAACAAATTAGCCTTGCTTTTCGCTTCTACAACTTCCGGTCTCCTAATACCAACTTCCGTATTAGCTTGACACTATCTTGTACTCAGCAGGACACGTAAAGCATCGTATTCTATATAAACACTTGCCTGTCAAGTGAAAAGTTATTAGTTGAAATTTTTCCAATGAAGACAGTTTTCCAATGGAGACTTTTTGTTTTTCGTTGTCAAGAAAGCAAACTACATCAAGTAACTGGAACACACTTAGTTGTTTAACTTGTACATCTTCTAATACGATTAAACTTTTAATGACCGTATCATCCCAACAAATTCCTGTATTACCTTATCCTTCTAGCATCCTACTGTATTACATTATCACTTTGTTTTCATTTCAATGACCACCATAAAATCTGTACTCGATACAAGTCATTATGCTAAGAATTAATTCAGGAACTTTGTATCCAGGATTTATTAACTCTGTTTAGAATTTCAGTGGTTTCAATAACTTGAGCTTATTTTATACATAAATAATAATGCTAACGATATTTCACACTCAACGCTTAATGATGTGTTATGTATTATACCATTTGTGGAACGGTTTGTTTGTTTGTTTTTTAATTTCGCGCAAAGCTACATGAGGGCTATCTACGTTAACCGCCCCCAATTTAGCAGTGTAAGACTAGAGGGAAGGCAGCTAGTCATCACCACCGACCGTCAACTCTTGGGCTACTCTTTTACCAGCGAATAGTGGGATTGATCGTGACATTATAACGACCCCACGGCTGAAAGGGCGAGCATGTTTGGCGCGACGAGGATGCGAACCCGCGACCCTCAGATTACGAGTCGAGTGCCTTGACCCACCTGGCCATGCCGGGCCTGGCGGGTATCGAACATACCATTTTGGTTTTGGTTTATAAACGTAAACCCTGGACAAACAACGTGGATTTCTCTAAATTTAATGAATCACAAGACGCACTCGAATGTTGGAAATATTAATGATATGTCTTGACGCAGTTCGTCATGATAAGTGCACCAGCGCAAACAGTTCGTCACCCCTTCTTGCGGCCCACGGTTAGAGCAACACTGGACCAGAGGGAAAACCGCTACTGAACATTTCTTGAATCTGTCTTATCCGGTTTTTTTTCACAATAAATCTGTGTTGTGATATGAAATGTGCTCACCAATCCTGGACTTGCTGTAGGTCTTGAAAACTACTGCTGTCCTACCCGGGAACAGCCTTGTCTAACTGAACATTGGAATTTTACAGTTACGTCTATAACGTACTCACAGTCCCAAAACGCGGAGCGCAATTTTGTAGCAACGGGTCGCAAACCATGAACCCTCGCGTTCTAAGACCGACAAGCTAACCACTATAATGCTTCCTACCCGATACAGACTAAGGTTTAAGGTTATCTAATATCTATAATGGTGACTTACAAACAGTTCTGCTCAGGTCATTATCCTCTATGACCAATTGAAAACAACAGAACTTCCTATTTTTAATAAACAGAATTATCTTTGTTTTATTTATTACGTCAGTGTAGCAGTTGCATGTTCGTATACATATAAGATTTCTCAAGTATTGTTTATAAAAATATGGTGGTAGAATTTTTCGTCAGCTTATACTCTGAGCTCTGAGATACAGAAGTAGAAGAAAGATCAAAGGTTGCTGTAATTATTTATCTGTAAAGTGCGTCTCTTTATGCGTACCACTTAAATTGAATAAAACGGGTACAACTTGTTAGGCTGTGTATCTAAATTTGTGTTTTATATAAACGAAAAATACCCGAGTTCTAGATCAAACCTAGAAAATAGTAAACCAAAAGTAGAAAATAATTTCTAATTGAAACATCCAAAAATGTTACGTAAATACACAGGCTTTCATAGGGTGTCCTAACTTCACATGACTGTAAAGATATAATATCATTGTGTAATGTTATCTAAAACACAAGAATATATGTTAATAATGTTTGATATCTAGATATGCAATCTCAATTTTAACAATACTGAGAGATTACAGAAATATAACTAAACAATTAAAACTGAAGAAAAGACTTTAAAATTTTATGTAAATGTTGGACTACAAAAATGCATATTCGAACTGAGGAAAAAATTAGGACACCACATAAAATGCCTCAACTCACACACAGGTGTATCACACCAAGTGCACGTTATTAGCATTGTGAATGAGGCTTGCCCTATTAAAACCTCAGACATTCAGTTTGGTTTGCTCCTCCTGCCTGTTGAAGTGAGTAACACTGCTGGCAGTCGAGTGTGGTGTGGTTCATTCTCTACTCAGCATTGGGTTTGTTTCAGTTTGTTTTTCTGCGTGTTGATTGTACAGTGTCCTGTACCATGTGCCGTAACGAGTTCTGCCTAGTTCATGTCCTTTGATCGTATGTAGCCTTATTGTTATGTAGGAGTGTTTGTGTGTGTGCTCGTGTACGTACCGTGTACTATGTTCGGCCGCGGTCCATCCGTCTCTTGGTGCCCACGGCCTCGCTGCCCTCTGCAGTTATAGAAGCTTTGAACGACGCTGTCGAGAGCAGCCATGTAGACTGCTTATAACATTTTGGCAACGGGTGTTATGTGGTGACGCTGGCGTCGGCCTGCTCAACCAAGGAGACTTTCCCTTGGGGGACCAGCGTGTGCCTGTGGAGCCGGCCGGCCTAAACGTTAAATGGACCACCCTGTCACATGACGTCGTCAAGGGCGTGTTGTCAGCGTATGGGACAGTACGAAAATTAGAACACAAGGCGCACCAGACGCGGTCACATGTGTGCACTGACAACCGCTGTGTATGTATGAACATGAAGACGCCATTTCCGAATCGCATATCTGTGAACGGGTTCCAGGTGATGTGTAATTACCCACGCGTATGACAACTATGTCGCTGCTGTGGCCTCGAAGACTATCTACTGCAGCCGTGCGGGCACCGACCCCTACTCTAGACGAGCTACTGTCTCCAAACAACCATTAAAAATATGCAAGATATAAAAATATCCAATTTTGACTGAATTTGTATTTTTTTCTTCTTATTGAAAATAAAAAATCTTCATTTGATAGAAAAGTTATAATTCTCCTATACTAAAAATATATTTCCCATACGTACTTACCTCCTACATGCAAAATAGTTTTTGCTCATGCCACAAGTCTTGAAGCTCTTGCCTACTTGATATTCGCTGCTTCCAATGCATCTCACACATAAATCACAGTGCAACTCTCCACAATAAAAGTTTGACACTTTCTTAATGCATGTGACTCCCTCTATTCACATCTACCAAACTATCACTTCATGTTTCGGGATAAATGGAAGAACCAGTTTTCAGTATGAAAGAAGGATGGGAAGTGTGAGAGAAGGCAAATACCTATCAGAAAAAAATTTTGTATGATATGTTACCTTCTTTCACACGAATAGCTAGAATCCTACACTGAATCTTTAAAGAGAGAGAAAAAAAGAAGCATCATTTGAAAGCTTCCAACGGACTCTTCTCAAGAGGATATCTTTGAATTTGAATAAGTGAGAGACTGTACGACATCTGAAACAGATATAATTTTCATTCATTATGTAGAGATGTCACATATATTGGTGGAAAGATGGAGAAGCACAACTAAACAGAGGGAACTATGACAGAATAGGGATCAAAACCACTTGATATGTATTAATATCAATTCCAGAAAAACAAAGAAGTAGGTAAGATTGAAAGGATATGCTCTCAGGTGTAGAGAACCTAGGGCATGACAGCCTGTACATGGCTAGTCAACTACACCCAAAACCCATGCTGCTGGGAATCAACATTCATATAGAGTTATGACAAGGATCATACCATTAGTATGAGCCAAAAGTGGAAATCCATAATATGAAGAAAAATGGATGGAGGAGTTGAAAACCTCTGAGCCAAAGACCAATCGTATAAAATGTTCTATTTACACTGATTAACCTCCCTGGAGGAAGAGCAAGAGGAACTTGTTAGAAAAGAAGCTACTCATTGGAGACTAACCAAATCTTCAAGCTAAGTATCAGATAAATCCAAGTGTGAAGATAAAGAACAGGAAAGAGTAGATGAAAGAAATACTTGTGACTGAATTTGACAAAGAAGAGATTAAGTAAGAGCAGTATGGAGTTGGTATAGCTGTTGAAACCATAGAAGAGTCAACCAGTAAGGAGCAACAAGAACTTGATATGAAGTGGTATAAATGATCAAAACGATCCTGTAAAGAATGCAAATTGGAGGACATACATGCAAATATCTGTTGGTCCAATCCTGATTAAAAGCATCTACAGTCACAGCAAGAGGATGAGGAACCAGAAACCACAACTGATGTAATTTGGTGTTGAGGAACATCAAAAATGCATCGAGGTGAAAAGCAACTAACTGGAAACAAAGTCACTGGCAAACAAGAGGATTAAGAAACCATCCTATCAATTCCACTATTTGTTGCTACAAGAATAGTCCAAGAGTTGGTGATGTGTGGTAATGACTAGCTGCCATCCCTCTAATCTTACACTGCTAAATTAGGGGCGGTTAGCGTAAATAGCCCTCATGTAGCTTTGCACGAAATTTAAAACAAACAGTTGTTATACAAATCAGTATAATTAATTTTAAAATATCCCCCAAACTTTTTATTTCCTTTATGAGGGGGGGGACTCCGGCTTGAAGTCTGAGCTTATGTTATTACTTTGTCGAACCCTTATATTCGGACACCATTTGTCAAGTAAATTGGTAGACTCACACAGAAAGGCCCCCAAAACTCATTCATTTCCTTTTGTTTTTGCCACCCTGATGCTCTCAGTTTAAATGCTGCGGAGATAAATATCCTTTTATGACAAATTTTACAGTTATTTGGGTATTTAATCGCTAAACATTGTGAGAAGAGTACAGACGTCATAGACACATATTGAATAAAATATATAAAAATTAATTTGTGATTTAGTCAATCCATGAGGTGTAACTCTGTTCCGACCTTCTAAATGTTTTATGTGTGTCATGATTTAAAGTACATCATGAAACCCTAAATTTAGCCATCCTTAACTGAAGGTGGAGGGACAGGGCTGAATCTAAGATTAATTAACTGCATCAGGTTGCGAACAGCAACATTTCAAATCCACAACCCCGCCCGTTAATGCTGGTCATTTTATTATAATGATAAAATGAGTCTTTGATAAGCAGCTTGAAGCAACTTTTATTTTTTAGGTTTCGTGGTTTCCTTAACCTTGTTAGCTGTTTGTTGCCCGAAGAAATGTTTTTGTTTTTATTCCAAACAATGTTGTAATTTGTTTTTCTACATGTAACTAGAGGTAAGTTTCACCTATGATTTATGACTTAATCTTGTTCCAAACACCATTATTTTCTTGAAATTACAGTTTCCTCTAGAGTTGGATAAGTAATGTAAATAAAAATAACTATTTACGTAGGCAGCTATTCTAAATATCTGCACCCATGTTCATTTTGGTTTTATAGTTTTTAAGGATAGAGGGAGCTTGCGTCTTAAAAGACTGCGCGGAAAATTGTTGCCTTCTGCTTGATTACACCACACCAACTAGAACAAATTCAACACGCTTCTAGATAAATCTGTTACCGAATTCGGTCACCACTGTAAACAAGAAAAGTGAACTTGACAGCTTCGTAGACGTCTCTAATGCATAACATTAACAACCAAATAGACTATTCCCACGGCAAACAAGTCTAATACAATTAAGCAATAGAAACTTAACTCGGAAATGCACAATTCAATTCTAGAACGAAAAGTCTAAGGATAAATTTCACGAATACAAGATTCCAGTCACTTAAAACAAAAATTAATAGATTTCATACCTTAATTGAAGTAAAATATCAATATTAAAATACAACGACTGGTTACTCTTCTGTAACTTTTTGAATAGCACTTATAATGAACCGAGAGAATTTTTGAAGAATGTTAAATATTTAACAAATGAGAAAAGCAACATATTATTTGACCACAGTAAATACAACAACATCACGGCCAAGACTCACATAGACGAAGCGGAGCTGTTAGCCGAATACTATAGTTACCTTTTCGTATACTCACTCTCCCCAGTTAAATGTACAGTTAAACAAGAAATCCACAATCACATAACCTCATTTCCAAATGTATTCTCCCCGAAATTTCCTGCTAATACAGTAAAACCTTAATTTGATTAAGATTTTGTGTGCCTATATATAATTTTAATGTCTTATTTTTGTTCTTATTGTAATAAGTACAGTATAAACAGTATAACAACTTTATTCACAAACGTCTTACTTCCCTTGAGTCAAAAATTATATATAATTAAAGAGTTACATGTTCTAATTTTACTCGGTCCTGTGCGATTCCGCCTTAGACAGGTTTATTGTATAAACACATGAACGTCACTGAACGACCACTACTTTTTAACCGGAAAATCTTCACAAGAGAATTTAAAAATGCATCATCCAACCTTCATTCACACTTTCATATTATAATGACTTTACTGTCATGCTACTGCTCAAACTCCTAGAAAAAAAAAGCAATGGTTCCATTAATATGAATGGCGTTAGTGTTTGGGTAAAAAAAGTTCATACCCTGAAGGGTCAGGTTTTCTATGACCTCTTCCTCCTCCCCGTACTTATATTCTTGGCTGATTGATATTTATGACTGTGAACTGAATTTGTATTTGGTCCTTTTCAGGGCAATGTCCATGTATTTTGGCTCGTACACAGTTTTTATTCTATTAGCAGAATGTCAGTTTTGCTGGTGGCATTTTTTTTATACATAAGTAAATAAACTATATATTTATATTTTTTAATTATTATTCTTATTATTTAAAGTTTACATATATTTTTATTATTATTTAAAGTTTTTTATATATTTTTTATTATTTAAAGTTAAATATATATATATATATATATTTCTTTTTATTTATTTTTATATTTGAAATATAAGTTAACTGGGGAAAGATGTTTAGGACTAGCTTCATCACGTATGAGGTACCTATCTAGTTCGCATAGTAATTCGTTTTTCATTCAATTCTTATTAAAATACATGCCTTCCCAGTGGCTCAGCGGTATGTCTGCGGACTTACACGCTAAAATCCGGGTTTCGATAACCGTGGTGGGCAGAGCACAGATAGCCCATTGTGCAGGTTTGTGATTAATTATAAACAAACAAACAAAAAATAAAGTACATTATTGTAATATATAGGAGTCTTTCTGGTATGGTTGGTATGTTCGAGTATTTGTGAATGAATTGAGATGATATAGTTCTTGGAACTGCGTATGCAACCAAAACTGTGTTTTGGATTGTTTGTAGTTTGGTTTTAATCATTTTATTGCTTACAGTTATCCATGCTGGAGCTGCATAATCTATTACAGGTCTAATATAATTCCATTAATACCTAAATGTAATACCAATAACTCAAACCCCGACAACTTCAGACCTGTTAATTGCCTGGGTAAACTCTTGAAATGAATCATCTCAAACAGGCTGAGAACAACAATCTCATCCCAAACATCCAGAAAACCCTCAGTAAAAGCAGACAACCAGTAGATCACTTTACCAGACTATTGTAGTCTATCCTTAAATCATTTAACAATAATCAAGCACTGTCGCTGTCAAACAGCGGATAGATTTAATGTGAGAGTGTTTCTTTGCTGATTTTTCTTCCAAAATGTCAAGATAATCTTATACGTTTATTTTGTAAACATGTTAAAAACACATATGTTCCCCTTTTTTAGAGTTGCTGTTGAAAAGTGGAATTGTTTTTTTTTTTTGTAAATCAGGAATATTACCGTTCTCGTTTTATTGAAAACAAAATAAATAATCGAATTATTTTTATTTTGAAGCATCAAATAAGCAATCAAATTATGATCTTGATAATTCATTTTTTGAAAATACTTTAAATAATGGTGAAAAACGTGACGTGTATACAGGGGTGTAGCGCAAAATGCGTGGAATTACCCAACGAATATTATAGGGGCCCCCTCCTGTTAGCTGGAGGCAGTTACTTTCCCCATGACTAAAGCTGTTTCTTCATGAATACGTTTTAGTGAAGCAAATAATAACTTTCAGGGGATTAACATCCTCCCGCCCCTAACTAACTTAGTTATACTTATTTAAATTACACGTACTTAAGTGTGCTATTTAAGGAGCTAAAAACGATTAACGTTTAATTTCTATCGAAATCTGTTTGTGTTGCATATTTGATTCGTATTTTAACGTGTGTTTTTTTTCAAAAAATTGAAATATAATTCGTAACTTATATTTACATTTTTAAGGTATGTGTGTTTAATATGTGATTAAAGTTTTAGGAATAAGTATGGAAGTGTTTAGTTGTGAGCTGATTCGTTTTAATTCTATCACTGGCAGAAGTGTTTAATGAGGAGTACACAGTATGAATGTTTTGTTTTTCTAACACAGTTTTGATGAGATGGATTCTACCAGGAAAGGTGAACAACACTCCAAAATTATCTTCAATAGATTTCCTAATTCTGTTAAAGAAGTGAAAAGAAATAAAAATAAGAAAACGTTTTCGAAACTGAAACAGGTATATCTGACTTCCTCGCTTTGTAAATTTTAAACTTAACCAATTAACCTTTTTGTTTTCTTTTTCAATGTAGTTGGTAACGTAATTAAAACTGCGTAAATTTAAGTTAACTTCCAATAATTTATTCTATTAAACTGAAAACTGTTTTATCATTTAAAAAAAGATTTTGCTCGTATTTCCATCACTCACCGTTCTTTTTGTTACTCTTTTGTTTTTGTGATTTGTCAAACTTTGACATGTGTCACAGTAGGCGTCGGTTGATTAGAAATAAACTACTATTCGGAATCTTTTTGGAGATTTTATATTCGTGGAATATTTAAACGAAAAAACAATTGCTTTAGAGGCTTTAGTGTTCCTATCTTTCCTTAATCATCGTATACCTTGACTTGCTTTCTTCTATTAATCTACTTCGATCTTGACCTCTCGGGTCACGTGTTCTTCTCATCACTCCTTTCTTCATTTTCAGCATTATATCTTACTTTCCAATTGAAATAATTTGCTCTACTTGAACACTAAACCAAAGGTAGTAATCTCTAGAAACACCAAAGGCAAAGGAGTCTTTTTTTTTCTGTATTTATATTCCTGGCAAAGCATTTTGCAGATTTTGCTTGAATTTATTTCGGTCGTAAGTTGTTTTCTATACTACTGAATTACGGTTACGTAGTCTGGTGCCTCTAATTCGCCCCCCCCCCCCACCAGTGGCTCAGCGGTATGTCTGCGGACTTACACGCTACAATCCGGCTTTCGATACCCGTGGTGGGCAGAGCACAGATAGCCCATTGTATAGCTTTGTGCTTAATTCAAAACAACAACAGCCTCTAATTCGTTCTTCGGCTCTGATGTGTTTTAATTTTTTATTTTAAATTTAGATCAGGTTTTTGCGACTAAGGGGTATTAATTATATTGCTTATCTTGCTGCCCCTAAATGTAGTGGTAGAGAAGTACGAAACTTTAGGTCTATGGTCTTCATTCCTTTACCTCCAGTGAAACATAGAAATCTTTCTAGGACAGATAGTGTCGTGAGTACTGCATAACAGCAATTAATACAACTAAATGATAAATATATTTTAAGGTTGCTCTTGTTAATAACGGTATTGTTAGACAATTACTTAAGAAGGGGAGTGAAACCGTGCAAATAATGGTATTACAAATTTCATATTTCCTTATGCATATCAACTATTTAGTTGTATAGATGTTTCTTATTACAAATCTGTTATTGTTTTTCTTTCTTTTGTCTTAAAATTAAGATGATAACGAAAAACCCAAAAAGTGTATTGGACAAAGAATTGGTTACCCTTTTAGGAAGACGTAAAGTTAAAACTCTTATAAAGAAGGTAAGCTTGGTGTAATATTAATAACGACTTTATTAATATAATATAATATAAACTTTAATTTGTCTATACCATTAGGATGGACGCCTAGGTCTTTGTTCTGCACAAAAACAAACACTATCGTGCTGTCTTGTCAGCACAGGCATTTAGTATTGTTAAAATGCCCTCTTAATCAACTATAAAACCAATTTTGGGCTTTCGTCAGGATAACTCTTCTATGGACTATTGGTTTTGTTAACTTCTGTCCTCACGGTTGTTCGTTATCGGAAAGCAGTGTAGACTAAATTTTAATACGCGTTTAGATTTGTTGTTTAGAATTAAGCACAAAGCTGCACAATGGGCTATCTGTGCTCTGCCCACCACGGGTATCGAAACCCGGATTTTAGCGTGTATGTCCGCAGACATACCGCTGAGCCACTGGGGGGCCACGCGTTTAGAAGGACCATGAATTGAACACTGTCCTCATGAATGTCCAACATAACTGTAAGTTACCCATTGAACTTTGTAAACGGTATCTGAAAATTCCATTCCTTCTCGGTAATCAAGGAAGTAAATAATAAAGACTAGAATTTCTTGTTTTGGGTTTAACGTGTGGTGTTTTCATGCAAGTATGCATCCAGTGTGTGAAAAATATATGTAGACCTATTTTGTGAGTGCATGTATGTCGTGAAGAGTGATATTCAAAAAATAGGTAACAATTGGTAGAAACTAACAAATGGATTCTAATATTACAATATTTACACGGATAATTTTAACTTTAAAATCTAATATTGGGTTATTTGGTCTTAATTTAGCAACCAGAAATCTCCTCAATAAAGAAGACTGGAACATTCTACATCAAAGACTACTACAAGTAACTTACCATTTGGAAAGGTTATCCATGTATCAATATTTCACCTCGCCTGAAGATTATTAATTTTACTTTTTTAAGTGTATCTGATTATGATTTTTTTATTCAATTTATAGAATTTTAGTTTTTTATAATTTATTTTGATTTGGTGAAAATAAAACTTCGTTTCTATTTATGAAGATATTATTATGGTGTACACAACATATACGATATCGGACGAAAAATGACCACACCCAATACCGTTGCTTCAAGACACACGTTTGACAAAACGACCCGCAGGTCACGTACACACGTTATATGTATAACTTAAATTCTCTAGCTCCGATTATGTTACTCGAAACTGTCGCATATTTTCATTGAATATACTCTCTTGGACCATTACTTCTTACTAAATTCTAAAGCATTCCATTATAAAATACAGTAAGTATAAAATATGCAACGTTGATTGATTTTGTTGGGTTTTTTTCTGCGCAACGAAATAAATTTTATTTGATAGAAAAACCTAATTAACTTTTATGGGTGTTTATTTCAAATTCTATACACTTGTAGATCTTTACATCCTATAATTATATCTTGAATATTTGCGTTGATTTTAATCTCTGCAAACTCGGGAGGTGTGGAGTTAAAGAGCGAATAACTCCAGTTTGAGTAAGAAAGAAATTGTAGTAAAGACTTTTTCACAATCTTGACAGTGAATAGTCTATACTAGTAGAATCAGAACCAAGAGTCTAAGCTGTGTGTTACGTGGTAGGTATTCGGGTTAAATTATTAATTGGTTCTATAAAGGGAGGCGAGGAAAAAAACAACAACCGGGAGCGATCAGAAACTATTGTTTCTCTTCACCCTACACGCGGATAGAGTTAATTTGTCACATAATTTCGAAACTTAATCACTGAACTAGGGTAGGTCTTGTTTTTTGAATTGGAGTGGTGGTTCCAAGTGACCTGATGTAGAGTGTAGCGTGAAGTTCAGCTAACAATTTCTTGAAGATCACTTGGCGTCGATATGGTTGAAGTACAAAGAGCAGAGAGATTCAAACCAGGATGTCGACATGATTTAAACACGACATTGGTTAACTAAAATTTTGATATTTGCAGGCGGGCCTCTTTTTTTTCAGGATTTGTATCTATAGATACAACGAGACTGAAAATTCAGGAGTGGTGGGAAACTGGAGTACTCCGAGAAAACCCACTTTTATGGCCAGGGCGCCGAATAAAAAGCCCTGACTGTGCCCGGAAACAAGCTGTAAGGAAGACATGCAATAATTAATTGATATCAACATACAGTATAAAAAGAGAAGTTTGAAATGTGACTGAAGAGGGAGTTAATATTGTTATCGCAGTACCTCTTTAACTACACATATAGAAAACTAGAAAAGTATGTATTTCATGGTCTTTGAGTTGTTGCCAAGTCGCTGTGAAAATGGGGGAGCAATAATGTTTGTTTTGAATTTTACGTAGAGGTACGTGAGGGCTATCTGAGCTAGCCGTTCCTAATTTAACAGTATAGGACTAGAGGAAAGACAGCTAGTTATTACCGCCATATTTTTGACTACACTTTTACCAATGAATAATATAAACTTCAATAAGATTAGGGAAACAATTACATTTTTACAATGTTTCAAGTCGGGGAAAGAAAAATTCTTTGATACTCCTTTTCAATCATTGTGTATTCCACGAGGGTGGAAGCCAAGATCTTTAGTTTCTCAGTTAACTAAAAGAGCATTTATTTGTTTCATTACTTTATGGTAACTGCTGAAATGGGGTGATTATGGTTGGTGTGATAGTGATTCGAACCTGGGACTCTCAGATTACTAGTCGAGCGCCCTAACCACTTCACCATAGCAGGGCGATAACATGGCAAATCGCCATATCTGTAGACTTGCAACGTAAAAATCAGGATTTCAATAATCTTTAATAAAGCATCGGTTACAATAATCTTTATATCAGATTAATAATAAATTCTACATGACATTAACTCTTATAGATCACAAACTGAATTAAATTAAACCATAATTATAATACATAACATTTAATGCATACGTACATAATACTTTCATTAGCGTTACTAGCATTTAAAAGATCTTAGTTCTTTACGTAACATTTTTATGATTATCGGAGTACACAACATTCAAGTGTGTGTGTTTTCTTGTAGCAAAGCCACATCGGGCTGAGCCCACCGAGGGGAATCGTTGTAATTCACTAGACGTACCGCTGTACTAACGGGGGACGACAACATACAAGTATTACACGCTGTAAGTTAACGTTTTTGAAATACTTGTGCCAGTTAAAATTGCTGTTAACTGTAACGATTACGAACTATTTTATGTGTGTGTATTTAAATTTTAAGCTCACATGATATAGGTTTTTTTACTGTTCCTTTTATAGCATCGATAGAAGGTAAGTCAGATGTTAAGGTATGTATTATTTACTGTAGGTACTTGTGATTTGTTGTACATGTAGATATATTTCAACTATAAACAAACAGTACATAGTCCGTTTATTTTAAAGTAATATATTCAAAACAAGTCAAAGATTTGAAAAAAAACCGTTACAATATTGGATATCAAGGTTGTATCCAGAGCTTTAAATAGTCATTTCTTTTCGTCATAGTCGAGATGGAATATTCCCCTCTTATCTGTTGTTACAATTCAGTTTAGGATAATTTTATCTAAAGAAAGCACCCTATGTGGCTCACTCGACCCTTACCACATTACGTATTTGGAGTTATCAGAGAGAAAAATAATAAAAGTTCTAATTAATGTACCATTGATATTTAGCTATTCATAGCTTATGGCATTGTGCCAGACACTCTTAAATGCTTTTTAACATCTAGAAATACACCTACTGATTGTTATAAAATAATTTTTATGTTGATTCCATTAGTTGTTTCAGGTGGTCTATTGTCTGTTTTTTGTTGATTCGTTTTGAATCTCTAATAGTAGATTGTTTGTTTCACAGAAGTATGCTAGCCTGGTCCATATTATTTTTTCA
>MU033992.1:235631-264587 GCA_011833715.1 Carcinoscorpius rotundicauda
GAGGTTCGTCATTTAGCTTACAAAATATTTAGTCTTAAAAATCTTTTCAAAATTTTAAATATCCATAACGCCTTGCGGTCACAAGTCCTGTTCATATCGACGCACTGTGTTTGCATCTCCCTGCTCTCTCCACGTCAATAAATTTAAACACATCTCATCGTGAGCCTGTGGATGTGGTTCTGGATCTTCCTTCGTCCTCTTTTCGGCGGACCTTTCTGTGCTGACTCTCAGCTCTTCATGACGCTCCTCCTGATGAAAATTTATACCATATCAGTCTTGTGGTCATCTATGACCATCACATTCGGAGAAATAAACCATTCGTCAGCCATTGGAACCTTACTCCATCACTCCTATTCTCACTTACACTAGTTATTCTTGCCATGTGTGGGGTGAAGAGAAACAGCAGTTTCTGACCGCCCCTGGTTATTTTTCGTTCGTAATGAACGAAATCATAATTTAACCAAAATTCCTACCATGTCCTCCGGCAAGACCTTTCTTTCCGTTGCTGCCTTTGCCTCCACCTAAGACAATATTTAGAGAGACATCCTCCACCCAAAGAGTTAAGAATAATAATAATTTATTTATTTATATCAACAGGAAGTTTGACATGTTGGTCTGTAGCCAAGAGGTCTTATCACATAATCATCCTGGAGCTTTTAGCTGTATTCCAAGCTTTGGTTAATTTTTTCAACTGGTCAGGAATTGTCTGGTATTGATCCATTCCGATTTTTCTACAGTGGTTACATATCTAAATCATCAAGTTAATACCCATTTTTGATTTTTGTTTTAATTTTTGAACTTTTTTGCACAAAAAATTAATATTTGTGTCATTATATATCTTTATTTGGATAGTTTCAATCATGTTGAGATTTTACTTTCTTACATGGACAAAATCTATCTGATAGGATGGTTTCTTAATCCTCTTGTTTGCCAGTGACTTTGTTTCCAGTTAGTTGCTCTTCACCTCGATGCATTTGTGATGTTCCTCAACACCAAATTACATCAGTTGTGGTTTCTGGTTCCTCATCCTCTTGCTGTGACTGTAGATGCTTTTAATCAGGATTGGACCAACAGATATTTGCATGTATGTCCTCCAATTTGCATTCTTTACAGGATCGTTTTGATCATTTATGCCACTTCATATCAAGTTCTTGTTGCTCCTTACTGGTTGACTCTTCTATGGTTTCAACAGCTATACCAACTCCATACTGCTCTTGCCTTAATCTCTTCTTTGTCAAATTCAGTCACAAGTATTTCTTTCATCTACTCTTTCCTGTTCTTTATCTTCACACTTGGATTTATCTGATACTTAGCTTGTAGATTTGGTTAGTCTCCAATGGGTAGCTTCTTTTCTAACAAGTTCCTCTTGCTCTTCCTCCAGGGAGGTTAATCAGTGTAAACAGAACATTTTATACGATTGGTCTTTGGCTCAGAGGTTTTCAACTCCTCCATCCATTTTTCCTCGTATTATGGATTTCCACTCTTGGCTCATACTAATGGTATGATCCTTGTCATACCTCTGTATGAATGTTGATTCCCAGCAGCATGGGTTTTGGGTGTAGTTGACTAGCCATGTACAGGCTGTCATGCCCTAGGTTATCTACACCTGAGAGCATATCCTTTCAATCTTACCTACTTCTTTGTTTTTCTGGAATTGATATTAATACATATCAAGTGGTTTTGATCCCTATTCTGTCATAGTTCCCTCTGTTTAGTTGTGCTTCTCCATGTTTCCACCAATATATGTGACATCTCTACATAATGAATGAAAATTATATCTGTTTCAGATGTCGTACAGTCTCTCACTTATTCAAATTCAAAGATATCCTCTTGAGAAGAGTCCGTTGGAAGCTTTCAAATGATGCTTCTTTTTCTCTCTCTCTTTAAAGATTCAGTGTAGGATTCTAGCTATTCGTGTGAAAGAAGGTAACATATCATACAAAATTTTTTCTGATAGGTATTTGCCTTCTCTCACACTTCCCATCCTTCTTTCATACTGAAAACTGGTTCTTCCATTTATCCCGAAACATGAAGTGATAGTTTGGTAGATGTGAATAGAGGGAGTCACATGCATTAAGAAAGTGTCATACTTTTATTGTGGAGAGTTACACTGTGATTTATGTGTGAGATGCATTGGAAGCAGCGAATATCAAGTAGGCAAGAGCTTCAAGACTTGTGGCATGAGCAAAAACTATTTTGCATGTAGGAGGTAAGTACGTATGGGAAATATATTTTTAGTATAGGAGAATTATAACTTTTCTATCAAATGAAGATTTTTTATTTTCAATAAGAAGAAAAAAATACAAATTCAGTCAAAATTGGATATTTTTATATCTTGCATATTTTTAATGGTTGTTTGGAGACAATAGCTCGTCTAGAGTAGGGGTCGGTGTCCGCACGGTCTCGGGTGATGGGGACCTTGCACTGCAGTGTCTGACACGGCTGCAGTAGATAGTCTTCGAGGCCACAGCAGCGACACAGTTGTCACACGCGTGGGTAATTACACATCACCTGGAACCCTTTCACAGATATGCAATTCGGAAATGGCGTCTTCATGTTCATACATACACAACGGTTGTCAGTGCACACATGTGGCCGCGTCTGGTGCGCCTTGTGTTCTAATTTTCGTACTGTCCCATACGCTGACAACACGCCCTTGACGACGTCATGTGACAGGGTGGTCCATTTAACGTTTAGGCCGGCCAGCTCCACAGGCACACGCTGGTCCCCCAAGGGAAAGTCTCCTTGGTTGAGCAGGCCGACGCCAGCGTCACCACATAACACCCGTTGCCAAAATGTTATAAGCAGTCTACATGGCTGCTCCCGACAGCGACGTTCAAAGCGTCTATAACTGCAGAGGGCAGCGAGGCCGTGGGCACCAAGAGACGGATGGACCGCGGCCGAACAGAGTACACGGTACGTACACGAGCACACACACAAACACTCCTACATAACAATGAGGCTACATACGATCAAAGGACATGAACGAGGCAGAACTCGTTACGGCACATGGTACAGGACACTGTACAATCAACACGCAGAAAAACAAACTGAAACAAACCCAATGCTGAGTAGAGAATGAACCACACCACACTCGACTGCCAGCAGTGTTACTCACTCGCACTTCAACAGGCAGGAGGAGCAAACCAAACTGAATGTCTGAGGTTTTAATAGGACAAGCCTCATTCACAATGCTAATAACGTGCACTTGGTGTGATACACCTGTGTGTGAGTTGAGGCATTTTATGTGGTGTCCTAACTTTTTCCTCAGTTCGAATATGCATTTTTGTAGTCCAACATTTACATAAAATTTTAAAGTCTTTTCTTCAGTTTTAATTGTTTAGTTATATTTCTGTAATCTCTCAGTATTGTTAAAATTGAGATTGCATATCTAGATATCAAACATTATTAACATATATTCTTGTGTTTTAGATAACATTACACAATGATATTATATCTTTACAGTCATGTAGGACACCCTATGAAAGCCTGTGTATTTACGTAACATTTTTGGATGTTTCAATTAGAAATTATTTTCTACTTTTGGTTTACTATTTTCTAGGTTTGATTTAGAACTCGGGTATTTTTCGTTTATATAAAACACAAATTTAGATACACAGCCTAACTTCTTGAAGGTGTAATAATTTAGACGTCTATAAATATCAGTGTCGTCTATCTTGCAATTTGAACATTTTTTACTTGAGGGTCAAATTCACCTGAGAGTATAATAACCTTTGATATTTAGAAATAACACAATGTTTGTGGATTATCAAGATTAAATTAGCTTTCATACAAGTTAGTGTATAACTGTTAAACAGGGAATTTGGAAGGGGCTTCGTAAAAATTCCGTTTTTCGCTAATTTTTAATAAAAATAGGTAAAAAGTTCTGTCTTAAACTAACTTAATTCCACGATAAAGGTTACTTCGCAGTTACACTTCCCCAGAGTAGATAGTGGATGTATCTAATCGCCCATTCACACTGGTTGTGGTCTTTATCTCAAATACATTGCTTCAAAATAATGGATATGTAACTTAAACTAATGCTGTGCATTTCTCTGCAGGTAAATTGAGGTGGTGACTTCCATGTGTAAAAAAGTCGAGATGTCCTCTTATTTTCGTCACTTTCACTCATAATATCGTCAAACATAAAATGATTTGGTGTTGCCAGTTGTAAATAATCCAAAAAATATTCTGGTAAGCATCAGTCAAAATGGATATTGGGTGTGGTTGTCATTACGTTAATATACAGCTGTTAAAATTTATTATAGAACCATAAAATGTTTTCTGAAGTAAAAAAACATCACAAAAATGTGATAACATATTGCTAACAAACTGAGTTTTGCTGCTTTCAGTTAGACCAGACCTGTGAAAGGAAATCTGGTGTAAAAAATACATTCCCTGAAACACAAATAAAACTTAACATTAAAAAAACTGAATAAACGCAGCCACAGAACTGATAAAATTAACGATGGAATCAACAAAATAAGAAAACATTTCATCAACAACAACAAATTTCTTTGAAAAACCGTTGAAAAAATTACACACACACACACACACCTGGACCAACAACAACAAACCAATAATAAATTCAAAGATACAACAAGTTTGGAAATATACATATATATGTATACGTGTTCTTTATATTTTACATACAGTCAGGGCAACAAGATATCATTAATTTGTCAGATTTAAGTTGCGTTTTTAGTACTATAAGTAATAATGATACTAATATGTTGATTCAATGTAGACATAGGGATGAATTATGACAGAAGCAATTTGTATTGTTAAGAGTAATAATAATACCAAACTGGTATGACTGCGTCAAAATGATTTGGTTCATTTATATATTTGTTGGCTTTAATATACGGATTAACTTTTAACTTAAATTAGTACAGAATTATAAATGATTTTAACAGTTCTTGACTAAGATATCAATATATATCATTATATGAAGCTCGTTTTTGTAAATTAGTTTTTTCTTAGTGTGATGTTTTAGAAATGCTTTTCCAGACGTGTAATAATAATGTATTTTGGAGGGACCTTTTAATATAAATGCGAAAGAACACAAAAAGCACAATCTCTATCAATTCAAAGTGTGAAGACTAATTCATTTGCAAAACTCTTGTATTCGACACATCGGTAAAGAGTAATCCTAGAATTCGTGTATCTACTTTCTTCCTAAAAACGCATTTATATTTATTTTGAGTTAATACTTCTATATAATAATTATCACAAATAAATGAAGGATATAGGTCGATATTAGATGCTATAGAAATATATGTTCACGTGGGTGTCATGCAGTTCTTTTCGGGAGTTGTTTAACATAATAAACCACTTGTTACGTATTTTTGATGTTTTAAGTTCTTCGTAGATTAAACGCAACAGAAAAACGCAGATAACAGCTTGTATAATTTATTACACTAAACTATTAACAAATATAACAGATATGGCATAAATTGTATAATAATAGTGACAGATATTAAGTTACAACATTCGAAATTAATTACAAAACAAAATAATACTAGTTTCAAACTTCAAAATTAATCACAATACAAAACGGTACTGGCCTGTATCTAATACAATGAATTTAAATGAAAGTCTCAAATTCCAGTCTAGGGTGTGAATTTGGTCCCACGAAGTAATTCCGAAACAGTTCACAGTTCAATGAAATCGCCGTCTCTCAGCTCAAGCAGTAATTCAGATGTATCGTAGAGATTGACGAAATAAAATCAGAACTTCCGGAGATCTAACTTCAATCACGAATCCAAGTTGAATATTCACAGCAAACACTTAATCTTTCTCAAATAACTAAAACTGATGCCTGAATCTCACTCTTATTCTTCGAATAAAACTAATGGCTGAATCTATCTTCTTTTTTCGAATAAAAACTGATGACTGATCACTGAATCTATCTCTCGTCACCGTCTTTTATAACGATAGGCCTATTTCTCGAACAATCTCGCAATTTCCATACAACTCCAGAGCTATCCACGCATATCCGTTCTTGCACGAGACTACACTTCTAGACAGGAAGTCACCAGCACTCATTTACAAACATGTGATTGGTCTACTTAATTCGAGAAAGTTCTAAAATATTACCCTAAATAAATAACATATTTTAGTTTAAACTTCGAAACAATAATATCAATATGGAAAAAAAATGAATAATACAAATGAAAATTCAAACACAACACGACATGTTGTCGTTTACAAAATATTTACACATATACATAACACCACTACAACTCTGAATTGAGTGTACCCACAAAATATTATTTTTTTTATAATAACCAATCCAATACAGTATTTACAGGTAATTAGGATTACAAGCATCAAAATTAATAGACTGAAGCCTAAAAATCAATTACAGAGTGTATGGTAAAAAAGGACTATTTTAGAAGCTAAGTTATCAATTTTGTAATTTTAAAATTGTTAATAAATATCTAAATAAATGAATTTCAATCTTCACCAATTAGGCACAACTGCTTAAAGTTTTTATTCAGTATTTTCACTTCAATAACATACTGTTTTTATTTAACAAGTTAAATCTGGTGATTAAACTAGTATCTTTTTAATAAAGTAACACAACCAAACTTCTCTGTCCTGTGATATTACCTTTACACTGGTGAACAAAATCTTAATTTTTAGGAGCATCTGGTACTAATTCATTTTTATACATCAATTTACTGTTTGATTTTGTAACAAGAACATTGCAATAAGAGATGAGATGACTTTGGGGTTAATTTTCAAAAAAATAAAATATTGTACAATATTATTTCTTTTTTATGACTGTTCAAAGACATCTTCTCATTGCATAACAATTGGAAAGACCTGGAAATCATCAATTCTCTATATTAATACTAGCATGAGAAAAGAAAAATACAAATTTTAAAATAATTAATCCAACTTAACCATGTGTTCTGTGAAACAGCTGTAACGTGATTTGACTAAATCATTCACATGTGGTTATAATGATTTACTTCTGTTTAAAACAAAAATATACAAGTGTAGAAAGAGAAGAAAAATGTATCTTACACATCTGTATAAGCACATTTCTTTTCGGTAATATGTTTTCTTTATTTCGGATTTATGAAACTTTCTTAAGTACAAGAAAAAAGAAGAATGTTACTTTTGATATGTGTACAACTAGATTATGGAAAATTCATTATTAAAATCTAAACAATTTTTATGAAGTGAAAATTCGCAGACCTGTGCAACCAATTATTTCAGACCTGGTGGAAACTAAGAAACGTAACAAAGGTGAATTTTTACCCTATATATTAGTATGTAAGACGTCAGAGCAAAGCTAAAAACGAGGAAGAGCGATTGTTCACACATGTTGATATATTGACACATATGGAATTGTAGACGTCCAGAGGAGTTCAGTCGGTCGATCACGTGACTGGGAAGACATAGGAGGGCAAGAACATCGATTATGAGTTAGTGATGTGATACTCACATACAGACATTACACGAGTGTGTGGGTGTATTTTAATGTGTTTTGACTTAAAAAATGGTTATAATATATATGTATATATATTCATAAATCCACACACACATACGTTTATCGATTACTTAAAGAAATGCACACTGAAAAAATTATGTAAAACAAACCGGAGTATACCCAGAGAAAACCTACTTTCGCGAATATGGAGGCCTACAGAAATATTCTAAAGAGAAAAACATGTACATAGAGGCTCAGCTTTGACACTGTAAGTCAACTGGCTGAAATAATGTGTTTTCTGTATACGTAATTGCGAGCACAGATTGAGAGTTTTATTGTATATACTAACTAAGTTCATATAATTTAACTACAATGATAAGTTTACATCATAATACGAGCATGTTTTTGTGAAATACAAATGTTCAACTTCCCGCTCTTGTCCTTCCTGCGGACATCCCTGTACACGGATCAGGTGCCGAGCAATATATGTGCTTTGCTTATCACTCTATGATTTGCCAAACGTGAATACAGTGTATTGCCCCCCCCCCAGTGGCTCAGCTGTATGTCTGCGGACTTACACGCTAAAATCCGGGTTTCGATACCCGTGGTGGGCAGAGCACAGATGCCCATTGTGTAGCTTTTGTAGCTTTGTGCTTAATTAAAAAAAAACAGCTTAAGATAATACCGGCATTGACATCTTAAGACTGCGATTTATCAACAAATCTTAACATAGAGGCTTAATGCGTTCTGACGATATTTCATAAAAATTAATAAGGGGTTTATATATCGAACATAAATAGAACAAAGACAAATTTTGAAAGCAATGTTTTTCTTAAAGGGCGCTTATTTACAGTATACAATTAGGTACTTATATACACAAATAACGCCGTAAAGGCGTTATAATGTGATGGTCAATCCCACTATTCGTTGGTAAAAGTGTAGCCCAAAAGTTGGTAGTGATGACCAGCTTGCCTTCCGTCTGGTCTTACACTGCTAAATTAAGGAGGGTTAGCGCAGACAGCCCTCGTATAGCTTTGGTAAAATTCAAATGAAAAATCATAAGGAATAAACAAGCATATAAAAAATCTTTAAAAATATGTTTTGTTTGAATATTTAAATTTTTTAAGAGGGGAAAACATAATAATGAAAAACTGATCAAGGGTTATTTAAGCTAGGTATCTATAGTTTAGAACTGACAGGCTAGAGGGAAAGTCCAATGTAGGGAAGAAGGTGATAAGGTACGATAACATATTTGACCATAGACGCTCACTGTTCATATTAATTGCAGACCATATGATTGTAAAATATAATTGCAAAACTTATAACTTTCACGACATAAACAATATTTATCTAATTGAATTGTATCATGTAGTATCTAGTATGTGTGATACACAAGCACATCTGTAATAGAACATTGCTTTTGGTTATCTTTATCACAGAACTTTTCTATAAAGAGCATAAACTTGGAGGCTTAGCAACACTTGCAATTGAAAGGATTACTAACACGTGGTTGGAATTAAAGTTAAATTTGGCAAAGACGAATGGAGATTTTAAATTAGGATGGTCAGCTGATTAATATACTCTTAAAAAAAGCAAAATATTTTTGTTATTTAGAAAATAGGTTTATAACCGTTACAAGCTCAGAGTATGTGTTACACGTGTTTGTCAAACCAAAATGACAATAAAAGTTGTGCACTTTGAAAACAGAGGAAAACATCGGATTTTTCGCCAAAACGCATTCGTGTCCAATAAATTTGTTTGAGAGATCTGCATTTTCTGCAAGTGCAACATGTGCAAAATTCCAATAAAAGTGACGGGTTCTCGGTTTCCATAGATCAGTGTTAAGCCACCGACACGCAATACAGTTACGCCAAGACTGGCTGAAGCACAATGCAACAACGTCATTGGTCGCTTGATAGCAGGCGAATCTCGATTAGATGTTGCCAGAGCTGTGAATGTCCACCCAAGCACTATCACAAGGCTATGGAATCGTCACCAACAACATGGATCAACTTGTGCCTGTCCACGATCTGGCATACCTTGTGTGATCACGCTCGCTACATCCGGTTACGTCACCTTTGGGATAGGACCACCACTGTGACGTCTACTGCCTCAACCGTACCAGGGCTGCGTAGGATTTCCGATCAGACAATACGTAACCGTCGACGAGATTCTTAGGCCCCATCATGGTGAACGTAAACGACGTTTTTCAACATGACAACACATGTCCTCACTCAGCCCAACTCACCACTGCCTTCTTGAGACACCACAACATCAACGTTCTTCCCATGGCTCTCAAGATCATCAGATTTAAACCCCATCGAAGATCTTTGGGACGAGTTGGACCGACGTCTGCGACAGAAACAATCTAAACTGCAGACTTTACCTCAGCTTGCAGCAGCTTTGCAGGTTGAGTGGACAGCCATTCCACAGGATGTGATTCATCATCTCATCGCTTCCATGGGCAGGAGATTCTAAGCAGTTATTGATGCTCACAGGGGGCATACTCGTTATTGACGTTAAACTTCAACTAGTGAGCGTGGACTTCGCCTTTGCAGACTTTGGATGTTCAGCAGTGAATTTGCAAAGTTTCAGACACGTCATACAGAACTACCCAGAATAAACTTGTAAACAATTTGTCTCAAATTTTGCCTTTTGCTTTTTTTTAAAAAAAATATAAATTAGCGAATTCTTAATTTTGGGGGTATTGAGCATGGTAATATATATAATATAGTTTGTTAGCTCCAGGTGATTTAGGTATTTAATGACTGCAAATATATCTTTCAAAAGTAACTTTTGTATATATGACCTGTGACACTTCCAAATGGAGTTTGTTTTCCATTATTATATATTCTTATTGGAGAGGCAGTGGGTGACTTTTGCCACTGAAGTGTATTGGTTTAAATATGTTAGTGTCTGATAAGATGTTCTTCATTTCTTGGATGTATTCATTCGTGTTCACTATGAATATAGCGTTTCGTTTACCAGTTTTTAGACTTTTAATGTTTTTGTCTTGTTTTAGGTTTTTAATGGAGTAAGTGTGTTTTTTCTAAAGTTGTTTTTTATTTTTCTCTTTTGGTCAAAAGAAGTTCTAAACAGGGTAGAAAATGCCCAACAAGAGGTATCAGCAGTGAGTTGCACGGCCGTCATTGCTAATAACTGCAAACATTCGCTTTGGCATGGTCAATATAAGTATTTTCAGAAGGCTGGCTTGAATGTTATTCCAAGTGGTGAAAGTGGTTTCACGAAGATCATGCATTGTTTGGAATTGACATCCATTTCTATAGACTTCCCTTGTCATCTACCCACAAACATTTTCAATGTGGTTCAGATTGGGTGAACACGCTTGTTGGTCCAAAAGAATCAGGGTTATTCGCCATAAAAAAGTCCTATGTCCTGCAGGCATTGTGAATTGCAGTGTTGTCCTGCTGTTTAGCCATTTTTAGTCAACATTGATGCTCTCTCCAACACGCCAATGTAGTTAGGTGCTGTTTGACGCCCCTCTATAACCTGAAGCTTCATTGTTCCATGGAAAGAGAAAGAACTCTAGATCATGATGGTGCCTCCTCCACTGTGTCGTGTAGAAAATGTCTCCGGTGAGATATTCTTATCGTTCCAGTAATGTTGAAGGCCATCTGGACCATCCAGATTAAATTTTTTTCTACTTTTCTACGTCCCATGTTTGGTTGTTCTCAGCAAAGTTTAACCTAGCTGTTTCGAGATGTGGAAGGAGGCGTGGCCTTTGAAGACGTTTACGGATTTTAAAGCCTTTCTCTCGCAGATGCTGTCTCATTGTTCTTGAACTGCATTCTGCATTCATAAGGGCCTTAATCTGGTTCAACGATCGACAACCCGTTGAATCTTCCTCCTCAACGCCGGCAAAATTTTCTTGGGCTGGCCACTTGTAATTCTTGTTCCATATCCCTCAGGGTCTTTTAATAAATTTGCAACAGCAGTTTTACTATGCCCAATCTCACCAGTGATGGCACGTTGAGAAAGACCTAGCTTTTGCAGCTCGACAATTCTGCCACGTTCAAACTCCTTTTTAGCCTTTGCCATGTTTTTACTTTATGTAACACAGGAGATGTCAGTGGGAGATGTTTACAACGCTAATGCGTAAACACAAATGATTAAATTTCGTAACGTGTTTACCAAATAACGCTTTGTTTTAGTATGGTATTAAACTTTTAACCAGCTGGTATTAAGGCTAATTTCATAGTGTTTACATTTTCTTTACTAAACGCTAAAAAGTTGTAGTTCCCTTTTCTTACTGTTATGCTTCGAAGCTCTACTCAAATAAGTGGTTGAGTATAACAACGCAAAATGAACATTTTTTCTTTATGTTCATTGACCTTAAAGTTTTGGCCAGCAGCGTATCTTCATATATTGTAAGGACTTGGGAGATGATATATATTGAATGATTTTATCTGACGGTTGGTCCATAAATTATTGAAAAACTGCTCTTTAGTTGTTTATGTAATCATTATATAGGTGTTTTTTTTCTCTAAACAACCATTTTTAAAGCAATTTATTTCAGATAAAGACCACAACCAGTGTGAATGGGCAATTAGATACATCCACTATCTACTCTGGGGAAGTGTAACTGTGGAGTAACCTTTATCGTAAAATTAAGTTAGTTTGTTAAGACAGAACTTTTCACTTATTTTTACTAAAAAGTAGCGAAAATGGAATTTTTACGAAGCCCCTTCCAAATTCCCCGTTTTACATTCATACACTGACTTGTATGAAAGCTAATTTAATCTTGGTAATCCACAAGCATTGTGTTATTTATAAATATCAAAGGTTATCATACTGTCAGGTAAAAAATGTTCAAATTGCAAAATCGACGACACTGATATTTATAGACGTCTAAATTATTACACTTTCAAGAAGTTAGGCTATGTATATAAATGTGTATTATATATAAACGAAAAATGTGTGTTCTAGATCAAAACTAGACAATAGCAACCCAAAAGAAGAAAAATAATTTCTAATTGAAACATCAAACATTATTAATATATATTCTTACGTTTCAGGTAACATTACACAAAGCTAAATGTATAAAGTTATCTCGATATCAAACCATTGTCAGAGTTAATGTGTAGTAAACAGAAAGTCTGTTTTAGTTGCAAGGTATATTGTGTAATAATGTACAATAAATACATGTTTGTGTGATACATTACAAACATTTATTTTATCTGTTTGAAATTGTATAAGAATGAAATGTGAAGGTCCACATGATGGTGGGACGGGCAGTTTAGTTTTCAAATGTTTTATATAGTTTCTAAAATAAAGGAGCTTAGATTACTTGCCCATGATGCTTCATTCATGATAACCTCAAACATCTATATATGGCGGATACTATTATATCGAAGTGTGTGTCGGTATTTTATAACTAAAGTTTTCTTAAACAGCACACTAGTATATCTTGATTTATTGACAAAGGTTCCATTAAGCTTGTTAAATATGTAATTTTACACCAGATTATGACAAAACACGAGTTTTACCATAGAAGATAAAAGTGTGTCAGAAACTAATACTCATGGGATGTAGTTTAGCCATAAAACAACAAGTTTGGTATTTTTTTTATACATTAACAAAATTTCGTAAATAGTATCAAAGCTTATTTTGGAGTTTTCTAAACAAATCTTTCAAACATTACAAAGTTTATGACGTATGCATGTGAAATTGAGTGACGCCAACATGGTGTTCACAAATGAAATGTTTATGCAAACAAAATCTTTCTTTTGTCTTTGATTAACATTAAACTTATTGATACTGAGAAATCAAAATTAGTCACTGTAAATTATTTGGCATAATTTATGCAATATATATCATCATCCGTATTCCAATAGAATCGATCTTTCATTTTGTTCTAATTTCTGCAGCCCCCCAGTGGCACAGTGGTGTCTGCGGACTTACACACTAAAAACCGGGTTTCGATACTTGTGGTGGGCAGAGCACAGATAGCCCATTGAGTAGCTTTGTGCTTAATTCTAAACAAACAAACTAATTTCTGCAACGCGTCCCTGATGATGCGCCTTCTGATGACAATAATTAGAAGTACGACCTCGCCATCTTTGATGTTTCTTCTTCAGTTCTCATCCCCTGTGGCAGCCTATTAACGTTAGGCGATATCCTATTGCCACTATAATTCCGTGTTTAATACTAATAATGCATAATAAAACACATGGAGAAATAGAGAAATATATTGTAATCAACATTATTGAAGAAGACATGTAAAAGTGTGAAAGAGACGTTTTTAAAACTAAAATCACAACAGAAGAAAATAGTTGTACTATATTTGACAACCGTTTCACTCTAATCACTCTTCTTTCAGCAACATTGTGTCTCGTCACTGTAAATTTAGTGTTTGGTGAATATCTCAGTAAAAACTAAAATTATTGGTCCAGAGTTTAAATACAATATTTCCTAATTCACATACCTTGTTTATACGGCGTAAGTTTAGCCAGATACTTTTGTAAATTGGTCATTGAACGAATGTTTAGTTTTACTTTCTTAAAAGGCACACTGGAGTTAATTTTAAAGGTTTTATTGTAACTGATTGTGGAGTAGTAGGTTGGTGACCAATTTTATACTTTTTCGCATAAACAAATCTGCTTTTACAACACTTCAAAGTATATTTAGCTGAGTATTCTTGGAATACACAGGTAATGTTCAATAAAACAAATATACTGATTTGTACAGCATATTACAAATCTTGTGTGCGTAGTATATGTGTGACAAGACTATTATTGTTTTCGTGTTGTTTGTGTAAGTCTTTAAGTATTTGCATCACAGTCTTGTAATATGGTGTAGGTCCAGTTTGGTTAGAAGTAAGGAAACCCCAATAGCGGTATCATATCTCTATTATCTATAATACCATTTTCCAGCACATAAGGTATTTCAATATGTATTTTATCAACCTTAATTATACCCCCACAGAATCATCACTTATATCTACATTAAGAACTGCAATGTTGATTTGATTAGGAAGATCTGGAAATTTACATTCAATAAACTAACAAGTTCATTTTTCTCAACAGGAGGCAAGTGATCGAGGTTTTGCATTAAGATTGGCCAGAATATCAGAATTACGAAATTTGATTTTGTGTTCATCTACAACATTTTCAAATTTACGAAAGCCAGAGTCAAAGAGAATGTGTTTCAGTAATATGCTCAATGGTTAAAATGCTTTAGGTGCATCTCAGATGTAATAGGACTTGAACTTATTAACATGACACAGGTGGGAAGCCTTATGGTGGATAACGTAACTAAGACCATGTCACCATGACAGAACTTATACTCTTTAGTTTCATGGTTGTAAATGTTTTTCATTCTAACTTCTGATTACTTCTATTTCTTCCAAACCAATTCAGAACACCTAACAGACTAAAAACGCATTCCAATAGGTATATTTCCTTTGAGTCATCCTCCCACCATTGTTCCTTCAGGACCTTCCAAGGACCATGCACTTAATGGCTAAACACCAATTCAAATGAGCTAAACTATAATTATTACCGAAATGGATCAAACAGCAAACAATAAACTAGCTCCTTCTTTCAAATCTGTCTCGTCGAGATTGCATCGCAAGTTGTCATGGTACAATGAAATTTCTCAAGAGCCCCCAGTAATCCGGAATGGTATTCATTAGATTTGATCTGTTTAGCACCAAGCAGGCAAGCAACTTGTTGAAACAACCCAAAGTTTAATATCTGATCAGACTTAAGTTCTTTAGGCGAGACATAAAAAAAATTAATCAAAGCAGTAGAAATGTTCGTCTTAAATAATGATGTGGATGCACACATGATAGTCAACAAATGCTTGTTCCATCACGAAGTTTTTTAAATATTCAACACAATCAATACCACACCTGTAGGGTGCTTTAAAAGTTCGAATAGGTTTCACATGAGCAATAGGAACCTTTTAGTCAAGAAACGTAACTACTTGACGGGTATGACAAGTTTTATAAAACTGAGAAACTTGCCTAACTTCTGGCCAAACTAAATCTTATAATTTTGTCACGTCTTGTTAAAACCTAAATAACCTTCCATGGTGAGTTCACAAGCAGCTTTAAATATTTCAAAATGACTTGCTGTAGAAACAACGATTTCACAAATTACAGACCAGTCATCTCTATGTGGCACATTTGGTGGTCTCCATTTGCTCTTGGATACACCATTTGAAACTATCTTGAGCATATCTTTTCTAAATCAACAATATTGGATGCTTTGGTGAAACAACGACCATTTGTAGATGCAAAAGCACTCTGTGTTGCCTCCATTTTTTGGACATAACATGACGAGGTTGTTTTACAAAAATGGCAGAGAGACCTTGCTAAATTTCATGGAATTTTATTCTAATTATCACAAGGTGAGCTGGATTATTAGAAGAAATCAACTTAAGTTTGTTGAACATATAGGTTTTTTGCTGCAATGTCGGGAACATTTATGAAAACTTATTAATAAAAAATGATTTTATGTGTTCATGTAATAATCAAAATAAGCATCTGCTTCTTGTAGTGTTTCAACATTTTCATATACTAAAGGTTTGTATAGCATTTAAATTCCTGCATTAGAAATAACGTAGTTTGTTGAAACTGTTGCTAATGTGTATAGCATTACATCATCAACCAAAATAAAACCTCATTTTCTTGGGCATATTCTATATAATTCATATGGGTCGAGAACATTATCATATGTACAACCTGCCAAAGACAATGCATCATAACCTTCTTGTGCTTCACGAACAATATTGAACATTTTTTCCCCATGTACTGGGCAAATTTTTCAAAATGTTGGACACATCTATAGAAATCATTTTCATCAATTGGTGATATTTTGCCTTAGTTGATGGTAGTTGAATACAATTTCCATTTATTTCTTGACGTCCATATGGGCTTCTTTGACTATGAGGCATTGTCTTTTTCAGCATTAATATAGGATAGAAATCAAGCTGACCCTCAAATATCAAGCTTAGGCAAAGTTATCTTTATTACCCACTATTGTGTCTCCATAAGCCAATCAGAGTATCAACGATACAGTGAAGAAGGCAAAAAACAAATTTTAGTAACGCAATGCTTCAACTGCGAGAGATATAAACACGTGTCGGGTGCTTGTAAGTAAAAGCCATGATGTGTACACTGTGGTGAGTATTATATGGCATTTCAGTGCATAGAAGAAAATATTTATATCAATTGTTTTTTACTTTAAACGTCCTTGTGTTGGTAGCACATTTATATTCCATTTTAATCCTTATTTATATAATTGCAAAAGATCCAAAAGTGTTTGTAAGAATGTGTTATCAGAAGGAAGAGATTAGTAGTTTATTTTCTGACACACCTACTTTCTACATTAAACAAAGTCGAACAGAGCTTCTGCTGGAAAACAAACTCACACCTATCTCTTGGCTTACTTTCATTACCACTTCCCTCATGGAATGTCTAACGATAACGGTAGACTACCCTCAAAAGCAACTCACCATTGGAACCCACCGAATCTACCCATTTACAGTACCAACCACATTTCTTACACAACTAGAATAGTGACCATTGTAATTCCAACACTTGAATCAAATAAAGTTGACTCTCCCCCATGAAAGCATCATCTACCACAAGATGAAAAACATACAAGACAGAGACTGGGTAGACTAGCTGTTGCATTTTGGCTAATTCTTCCACTCCACAATTTATCTATATTAATTAAGAAATGCAGTGGCCAATGGAACACACAAGCACTAACTCGATATATTTATAGTTAAAGAACCTGACTCAGACCAAGTTTTGCAAACTAAAGTGGTTTTAATATACTTTCGAAAAGATACGTTACAATCAGTATTGACAACTTCGATTAAACTAAACCCAACTAAGCTCATTTGGTATAACCAACAAAGCATTCTTTAAAAATACTTTCCATAACATCACTAAGTCATTACAATGTATTAAAACCACAGAGTCTTCAACTTTGTTATCCAATGCCATGAGTAATTATAGCAAGTTACTTAGAGAGTTTAGGTGAGAAACGTTTAGTAAACTCGTCACTGGAGTGGTCACGACCATTATTCAGATCAGAGGTTCACCTGGTGATGGCTCCAATGGTTTCAACACCAATTTCTTCTCGCTCTTTGGCCTCCAAACACAAGTTTTGCAGAACCTATTTTGAATTCATAAGAACTAACGTTTGAGCTTCAAACACGAGTTTTAATACAAACTCTTTCCAATATTACAATATTCCAAATAGTGTACACAACTGCCCTCAAGCAGATCTGACACTTAATTGGTTATTTTCCTTTATTGTTTCACAATCAAAAATCACTTGCTCATTGGTTGCAGATGAAGTCAGCGAGTTGGAAGCCTGCTTTGTTGTATCCATACATGTACTTCTGAAACGGATACTGCATCAAATCCGCGACTTTCCTTTGTGATGCCAAGGAAGGATTTAGCATTTGCAGCAGTTTCTCGCATGCTGCCATGACACCAGTCTCTCAATAACATTAGTTTCATCTTATGAGACTTTCGTTACCCTTTTCATGACCTTAATAGCGTTACTTACATAAATAGACGAGTAGAAACGTTTCTCAACATATCTCTGTTAAGGTAATTGCCATTTAAAAATACTCAATACTTCTGTTAATACACATCACACTTCTCCTCACTGCATATAACTGCTCAATACATGAAACATTTGAAATACAAAAATTTTTCTCCTTTAGATATTTTTATTCTAGGTAAATATTTACCAAGTAAACCTCTCCATTTCTATCATTCCGTTTAGACATCTTTGGACATTTACAATACTTTCTCTAATATTCTGCATTTATAGTCAATCTTTAACTGGGTAACAAGTTACTGCTTTTACTCCTTTACTCTAACTATCCTCATAGTTAAATTTTTAAAATATATGACATACAGATCAATCATTTCTAATAAACTTAAAACAAGAATCATGCACTTTGCTCGTATTTGTATCTAATAAACATTAACACACTACAATAACAATTTTTGACCACAATAACTTGCTTGTTTCTTAAACTATATAGTTATATAAACACTTAATATTAGAAGCAAACAATTAACATCATCTCATGTTAATATCGTCTAGCTATTACATCACATTGAAGACAATTATTTAAATAAATAGATTCCCGTCTTCTAGACACTGTTCTTTTGTTATGTTTTCATCTTCAGAATTCGTGTTGAAAGAACAAAACACCGAATCATCACTGTTTGACCCATTTGTATAATGCACAAGCCTTTATCTTATCACAATGTTCAAATGGTTTGAATACGATAATCACATTACATGGTTATTGTGGGTCAATTGTCTCCATACTGAAAAACTGAAGTTTAACGTCTACACATGCAAAATTAGTCAAGTGATGAGCCTCACCTCCAAACTCTTCGATAGATTTTGGTGCACATTTCACTCGTATCCCTACAGATGATCATCTTCGATTAACTAATTCTCATTTTTATCATCTTTGAAATCTTGAACAACTTTTCATATCGTGATTCTCGAACATTTTTGTTGGTGGTTTTAGTGACCGTGATTTTTAATCCTATTAATTTTCCCTCATAATTTTGATTTGTAATATTCGCTTTATAATTAGCTAACCTCATCAATTGGTTAAATAAATTAAAATTTTGCCAGTCTCTAACAAATCAATCTTCGTCCTAATCAGATGGGCCACCGTCAAATAAAGCAACCATTTCAGTGGCCTCTGAATAAGACAACCTTCTATTGTTGCCAGGGCCTTTTTGGTTTTCATTTTGAATTTACATAGCCCATCTAACTTCCAAAATTGCATTAAAGCCAATTCCTCATGTACTGTGTATAACACTATACTTACTAGTATTCCTACCAAGCATAATGTTATATTCACTGCGCCACCTACCTCGCGGTAGAAACTTAGACACGAGTCACGACGACGTTGTTAACGAGTGAAAGTGAACGTTACTAACTTTCGTTAGTGCAGTTAATTTTGAAGGTTCTATACAATCCGAATTTCCTCAGTCCTTTTCAGGGCTACATGTTGCTTTTTCGATCCAACTAGACTTAAAGCTCTAACGCAGGTGTTATTTTCCTTACTCAGTCTACCATCAAGCCAAACACCCACTATGGGGGTCACACGGGAAAAACGAATGGCCATGAAGAAGATACCCAGGCCGACCACCCGCTCGCAGTGCCCGTCCTTTAACAACGCCAAGCGCCTGAAACTGCTAACTGCCGCGAGCACGGCTCTTTCAACCGATGACGACCCGAATACATCAAGCGATTCTCTGTCCACCCTCACTGCGACTTCAATTAGCTCGGTCAAAACCAGAAAGTGCTCCGAATCGCGCACCATGGTAAACGCAAAAGCTACCAACTAGCGCTTGCACCTGGTTAAAAATACTGTTCTCGTCATCGAGTGCAGACGTGTCTTTTTTGTGCTCTGCTAAGCCTTAGTGTGAAGTTAAAGCTAAGCCTTGTGAGCAAGTCTTTCGTTTTTGTAGTTCTGCTATTTTTTGATAATGTCTTCTTCATCTAATAAGGTTATGGAAGTTATGCGCCGTACAGTGTTTTTGGAACCAAGACTTCAAGCCATGGGGACGTGATCCATGCTGTAGTTTCAACGTTTGGTGCTTCGTCGGTTACCGCTGTTGTTCCACGACCAGGAGGGTATGAGGTAACTTTTATTCTTGCAGCTGATGTGGACCTGGCTATCGATGCTGGTCTGGTTGTGAATGGGGTACCATGTGCAGCTAATGGTATAACTAAGCGAACCATTACCGTGTCTTTTATGGATGTACCTGAATATATAGACGATGATGTAATCCTGAATAAGCTTAAGGATTTCGAATGTGAAGTTAAAAGCCCTATTGTTTGGAAGCGTGATCAGGGTATCTATTTAGGTATACGCCATGTTCGGGTGTCGTTTAGCGAGAAATGTATATCTTTGCCTTATGTGGTTAAAGTTTTTGATCCGTTAGGAAAAGCAGTTATGTTGAAGGTGAAGCATGATCGGCAATCCAAAGTGTGTAATCTGTGTTTAGGAGCTGATCATTTATATCGCGAGTGTCCTCAGTTCATTTGCCGACATTGTCATGTGCAGGGACAAGTCCGGCAACGTTGTTCCAAACTTGTTGTTCCTCGACCTTCTTCTGGTGACGACGCTGTAGCGTCCACGCGGTTTCCTTCTCGTTCAGATGCTGGTGTAGCCACGGCTGAAACTTCTGGTCCAGTTCCTGAAAATGCGGACAAAATCTATCTTAGTTCACGAGTTGATTTGAAGGCTCCTCTTTCTGGGGTGGCCTCAGCTTCCAATTGTGTGGTGGAGAATGCTTCTTCCAGGCGACCGATGGTATCTGATGGGGCCAGGGAACGGGCCAGTAGTCACCCTCCTTCTGGTAGACGTAACTTCGATAACCACTTCCCCCTCTTACGAACAGTGGTGAGAATAATACCGGTGATGTGGAGGTGCCTATACCTCGTCGTTGGAAGTATGCTAGTGTGGTTGCAATGGACACCTCACTGAAAGGTAGTGGACGAAAGCGAATGTCGGACGTGCCAATACTACGCATAGCTTGGGCGAAGGCCGTTTCTCAGCCATAAATGCATTATTTTGCCATATTATTTGTTTCAGATTAGTGTAAGACTATTTTATTGTATATAGTAATTGCTTCAATTTTTATATTTGTTCTTGTTATTTTTGTGTTCGCGTCGGTTTAATTTAACTTCTCATCCAGTTTATTGCGTTTTGCATGGCGCATTTACTTAGGGTGGGAGTTTTGAATTGTAATGGTTTGAGTAATGTTAGTAAGCTGGTATATTATATGGATTACTTTGTAACTAATTTTGATGTTGTTTGTTTGCAAGAAACTTTCTTCACTGATGGTTTTCATAATGTAGTTCTGAAATTTTGGCCAGGTTTAGTTTTTTTAAATAATTCTCCCACTGGACGACAAGGTGTTGCCATCTTGGTAAAGCAGTTTTTGTGTGACCATGTTACATTCGTTTCTTCTGATGGGGTGGGTAGGGTTCTGACACTGAAATTAACTTTTGAAAATTTATCATTCCTGTTATCATCTGTTTATGCACCACGCGATATTTATGAGAGACGTAGTTTTTTCCAAAATTTATCCTATAATGTAGATGGTTGCACTGGACTGCTCGTTGTGTGGGATTTTAATTGTGTGGTGGATGTAGCTCGAGATCGATTCCCTGTTCGTTTCTACCGTGATGCTAGTCGTTCGGCATTTGTTCAATTCCTTACTACATTCGATTTAATTGATGCACATTCTCTCTCGTCCCCGACTACCCCTAGTTTCACGTGGAAACGCTTTGTTAATGGCGAGATGAGGTCGTCTCGGATTGATAAGGTTTTACTTTCATCCACATTGCAGGGGACTGTCCAACGTTTACATACTACGTGGTTCCCTAATACTGATCATGCTTTATTAAGCTTTGCACTTACTCTGCAACCAATTCTCAGATGTCCTAATTTCTGGCATTTTAATAACCAATTGTTGAGGGATCCTGACTATGTGAAAACCATAAAGCTGTTAATCGCCAGAAGTCGTATTTGGTCAGTATATGGGACAAATAAACTCTTATGGTATGAAACATTGAAATGCGCGATTCGGGACCTTACCAAGCGAAATTCGCTACTTCGAGCAAGAGCATCCAGATCTCGCAAATGTCACCTAGCGTCATCAATCGCTCGTGAGCTTCGAAAGCTGTCGAATTGCCCGAGAAGGTCCAAGGAAAAATTGTATGAACTTGAGGTCGAATTGGAGACTTTGGATCACGATGCGATAGAGGGGGCGAGGATTCGTTCCCATATTCGTTGATTTGAAGAGGGTGAGAGGTCTACCTCTTACTTTCTCCGTATGGAAAACGTCCGTCAGAGTCGAATTGAGTTTCATTCCATGCTCAATGATGGGGGTGTGGAGGTGTTCAATGTGAATGATATCGCTGCTGTTCTGCACCAATATTATTCAGTGCTGTACACAGCAGATATTGTTTTGCAGAAAGACATCGATTTCGTACTCACATTTGTTGACGAAACTCTCACCCACGAACAAGCTCAGATGTGTGATGCTCCATTCACGGTCTCAGAAGTTATCGCTGCACTTGACAGTTTACCTGTTAACAAATCTCCTGGTCTTGATGGTTTTACGTCGGAATTTTACAAATGTTTACCTCATTTTGTTGACGATTTTGTGTTTCTCTTATCTGACCTTTTCCGCTCTCCACAGTTGCTCCATTCTGTGTGTTCTGGGGTGATTGTTCCTATCCCGAAAGGGGGAGATCGACGGTTGGCACCTAACAGCCGGCCTTTGACATTGCTTTGTACAGACTATAAGCTATTGGCGAAAGTGCTGGCTCGACGCCTTTCGAACGTGATATCAAGTTTAGTTTCAGCTGACCAATCCGGTTGTATACCTGGACGGGATGTTATTGATTCTCCGTTAACTCTTGTTTTGCTATTGCAATCGTTAGAGCGAACTGGTCAGGGTGGGATCTTTCTGAAGCTCGATCAGATGCAAGCATTTGATCGGGTTGACCATAACTATATATTTCAACTTCTTCTGCGTATGGGGTTTGGCTCTACTTTTGTTCATTGGGTTCGTCTTTGCTACACGTCTATATCTAGCTGTGTGAAGTTTAATGGGTTTCTGACTGATGGTTTTGCTGTAACGCGGGGTATTCGACAGGGCTGTCCCATGTCGGCTTTACTGTATGCTCTCAGTGTAGAGCCATTGCACAACATGTTAGCTCAAAATGCTTTTATTACTGGATTAGGGGGTGATGTGTTCCTTAACAAGCCATCTCTTATTTATCAGCACGCTGATGACACCACGTTGACCTTACGGGATGCCTCTTCTTTGCCACACGTATTGAATGTATGCGACTCTTTTGGTAGAGCTACAGGTGGGAGGATTAATTGGATGAAGAGTAAGGGTTTGTGGGTTGGGTGTTTGGCCTCTTCTGCAGACCTTCTCCTGGGAGAATTAAGAATTTCCATGGATCCTATAAGGATTTTGGGCATCGTCTTCTGCTCAGATTTCGACGTCATGCTGCAAGATACGTGGCAAGGTGTTTTGCGCAGAATATCTCGCATTTTAGTGTCGTGGCGATTTCGTTCTTTGTCACTTAAGGGAAAATCTCTTGTGGTGAACTCGTTGGTGGCATCGGTATTGTGGTACCCTTTGCAGATTCTTCCATTGCCAAAACAGTTTGAGGCACGTTTTCGCAAATGTATACTGGATTTTATTTGGCGGGGAGGTATACATAAAGTGGCATATGGTATTCTGATACGGCATTATGATTGTGGGGGAATCAACTTGGTTGATGTTAATGCCCGTAAACTTGCTTTCCGTTTGAAATTGTTGCAGCGTTGTTTGGATGTTTCTTGTCCTTCCAACTTGCGACAAATTCTCTCTGGTTTCTTTTCTTGTTATGGGAATCTACATTTGGGTTTTCGGATTTTTCAGTGCCGTATTTTGCCACGTTTTGTGCAATTGTTGCCTTTGTATATTCAGGAAATGTTTCAAGCATGGAAGGTTCTTCTTGGGGATAAAGGGCTCGTTCCAGCACCTCTTTCTTCACATATTTTTGATGAATCTTTGTTTTACAATCCAGCTATTGTTGATGTTCGGCACTGCACGTTAAATTTTCCTGAATTTATCACTGCAGGTTTAACTCAGGTCCGACATTTGTTGTATGAGGTGCTCCCTGGTTTTCTTCCTGTCAGGGCAGTGATAGGAATATGTACAGATGCTGACCCTTCAGCCAATGTCCGCGCTATTACTTCACACTTTAATATGCTTAAGTGGGCGTTGCCTGCAGACTGGTTGGAGTTTTTATCTACCCAGACGGCTCCCTTACCATCGACCTCACGTATAGTGGATTTATACTTTCTGGACCACACTGATACCAAAGTTCATTTGCAGGGTTATCCCTGAAGCAGTTGGTCTTTCATTTACAGTGTTCACTTGCTACAAATGTTCCTGCTCCATTCTACTGGGGGGATATTGTTCCTTCTGGAGATTGGAAAAGCATTAGACAAAACACTTATTCTTTTGTTGGGTTTCATGTTTGTGATGTGGATTATTTAGTGTGGTTGCAGGCGATAACCACAAATGTTAAGCTGGTACACATGGACAGACATCCCACGGGGCTGTGCACTTTCTGTTCACAGGCGCGGGAAACAATAGAACATCTGTTTTTCCTGTTCTTTTGTACAGCCTTTGTGGCAATATGTATATCAATTATTGGCGTACTATCTCGGTTGCCCTATCTCTAACTGGGTATGGAGGAGATGCCAATTGGTGGGATCTAGTCCTACGTTACCCAGGAGATGCTGCAACATTTTTCGTTTGTTTACCAGCTTGACAAGAGAGGTTATATGCTCTGCTCGCTCTGTTTGTTTGGCAAGTCATAGGGACATTCATTTATGTTCAATGTTTAAAGTCCGTGTACGCAAATATGTTTATCTCCATTATCATAGATGTTTGTTGCATAACTCGTTAAATGTATTTTATTATATGTATTCTTATGTTGGTACCTTGGTAAATCAAGGTGCCCAGGGTTATTACTTATGTCCTTTGTTAAGATAAGTTATTCTTCTTTAATTGAACTGTCTTTTCATTTTTCTTGCTAATGGAAGATACATTAGCTTAATGTTTTTTATGTATAAATTGTCATTTTTAGTAGATTACCTGCTGTTCATAATTACCACTTTTAATTTTACTGACTTTATTCACTTTGTGGTAAAGTTCAGCATGGTGATCTGTCTAATTTTCATTCCATATTAATCCAATAATTTCTGTTTTATTTGTTGTATTTTTTGTTCATACCCCCTCATTGAGGTGGGATAAATAAAGAGAAAAAAAACCTGGTTAAAAATAACCGATTAATAATCGGTTAAGACTTATCACTGCTTAACCGTTAATCGATCTCGATAATCGCAAATAATCGGTTAAGCTAGTTGTATGACCGATTATGGCACATCGAGTCACTCGATGATAAAAAAAATTATTGCCCTGCGTTACGTACATACCGTATTTTCCGGTTAATAAGCCAGGAATGTTCTAAGGATGATCTAATGATGACACTGGTCTAGTTGGTGTAGTGTAATTTAAAACTGTGGGAGGTTGGAGGGAGTTTCCTGACTATTTACTTGTATTACGAAAGAGATGGGAAAATAGTCACTGTACACAGCAGAGTGTACTGTTATATTTCGCGGGTAAGAAAGTATGGCGTCGGGGTTAAATGCAAGATCCAGGATGTCGTACGTTCTAATACAAGATGTGAAGAAGCGTTATTTTTCCCCACACCAGATTGCCCAAGAAACAGGGAAGATACATGCTGCATTAACTGAGGAGACCCTCACGCGGCTTCCTATCGTGGTTGTCCCAGATATTCCCAAATCCTTGCTCTAAAACTAGAAAAATTCCTCAACTCCAACATTTCGGCAAATCATAAGACGATTAACTCAACGACTACTACCGAGGGTACAGTCCGTCGTCGTGAAAATGCGCAGTCTACGCAGACGCATCGACTACTCATTACATGTTTGGTAACGTTTGTTGCTGAGACTAATTAAAACCTGAAGAGGCCAATACAACTCCAAGAAAGAAATGATTAGAGGAATGGCAAATTCTCTACCCTAATATTTTGAGTTTCAGCCTTTTAGCCCTGAAGGAATCTGAAGAGATCCTGTTTCAAAAGCTTATAGTAGACCCAAATGAGGTAAAGTTCTTAAAAATTTTGGCAGTTTACATTCAGGGCGACTTGAGTCACAAAAATGATTTAAATTATGTAAAAAGAATGTACACATTTAATAATCATTAGTGAAACTTCTTAAAGACAATAGTAATTTCAGCCTACCAGGCTATCAATGTATCAATAAACTAAAAGTCCAGGTCGTAAAGGTATCGCCATGCACCACTTAACATAACTTAATGTAATGTATCATTTCCCGACTTCTACATCGACACAACTAATGAGTACATTCTTGCCTCTATAAATCTATCTAACCTAATGAAAATAGCAATCCTAGATATCTATATTTCTCCTTCTACCACCTCTGACACGAATTTACTCGTAAAGTAACCTCGTAAATATCTATATGGAAGTTGTTTTCGGTATAAAAAAAAAAAAAATAATAATAATAATAATATGATGATGATACAACACATTTATTATTTAGCTCTCAATAAATGTACCCAGTTTCGCTGTTCAACGTTAAGCGACGAGGAGCTCTCCGAGAAAGCCGCGCAAAGATTATACAGTGTTACCAATAGCGGTTGTTCTCGTTTGATCACCAGACGTCTCGTCAACAAGTTGGTGAATAGCGTAAACTTTGTGGATATACACAAAGAACAGACTACTCACAGTCCTACTAGGGGTAGGGCTACTAGGTTATTGTTCTAGCCTTATTGACTTGCAGTTTAAACACACCACCAAGCCGAATATATTGAGTTCGCCGCCCAACCAAGCTTCCACGCTGGGGGGGGGGTCTCACGACTCAAGCGTTCTACTATGCAAAAGAAAGCACCCAGGCCGTCCACCCGCTCGCAGGGCCAGTCCCTTACCAGCGCCGAGCGTTTTAAACTACTTCCTGCGCAAGTACGGCCATGTCTTCCGACGATGACCGCAACACCTCTAGCGATTCTCTATCTACCATCACGGCATCTTCCAAAAACTGTGCTAAACAAAGCAAATGCCCTGAACCAAGTCCTGCAGTTAACAGGAGTGCTTCCTCATCGAGCCCAGTCACAACCAAACCCGTAATCGTTGAGGGTATTCCCGCCACGGTGCGACAACCTCATATAGCTGCCGAACTTCGTCGGCTATTTCCAACAATAAAATTTACCAACGTTCGCCGACTTCCCCGTAGGGGGATACTCATCAAAACAGAATACCTCAAAGACTATGCTTTACTTCTCAAAGCATGGCCAACTGATGCTTTCGGTGGCATCAGCCTTACGCAACGGGTACTATCAGAATCTCCAAGGAAGACTATAGTTATCCGAGGTATACCCCTTGACACCTCAGACCAGGAGATTGAATAACTAACTTCGTGAGGTTAAATTCTCCACCTTTTCAAGGATTAAATCTGCGAGGACGCAGCCGATCACACCGCTTATCAAGATAAGCATCACTGATGCCACTCAAGCCACCACGTTCTTGAAAAATGGTATCATTCTGTGGTTCCGTCGCTTTCGCGTCGAAGAGCCGAACTTCCTGGAAAACAACACCCTACAATGCTTTAACTGTCAGCGTTTTGGTCATACCAAATAAGGGACCCCATGTCCCCTATTTTGTTTAACATTGCCCTGGACCCTCTTATCCGCAAAATTGAAGAGGTTGGCCGAGGCATATCGCTGAACAAGGGACTGGATCCACTTTCTACCTTGGCGTATGCTGATGATATGGCAATGCTGGCAAAAGATCACGCTAGCCTCCAGGAAATGCTGAACACTGAACGATTACTGCTCGGGTAACGGCCTTTCACTCAACATCTAAGAGTTGCCGGCATGCTGATTAGGGGGTCTAGTAAGACCTTTACCGTCAATAACTGTTCTCCATGGACAGTTAATGGCGAAGGACTCCCGATGATAGGGGCTAACGTCTGTCCATGGACCGGGGTGTACAGCGAGCCTGTACTTCCTCTCCTCGAGAAGTGGATAGATAACATCTCGAGGGTACCGTTAAAACCACACCAACGGGTTGAAGTCCTCAACCGTTTTAAGCTACCCCGGCTCTTGTACCAACTCGAACTGGGAGCATCGAGTGGTAAGATGTTAAAAGAACTGGACACTTTAATTAAAAAGGCTGTGAAGAACTGGTGTCATCTTCTGCCTTGTACGAACGACGGGTTGCTTTATTCCCGTTACCGTGACGGTGGCCTAGCACTAGTCAAGTTGGAAACGCTGGTTCTAACCCTTAAGATCAAGACGGGATTAAGGCATATAAACTCGTCAGACGAATCAATAAAATACCTAGCTCAAACTGAAAACCTAATAGACAACATCCAAGGAATTGCCTTAAAGGCGGGACTTCTGATCCCAAAACCCGAACAGACTTCCGGGACATATCATTCTAATTGGAGAGATATGGAGAGGAAGCGCTGGGAAGGTCTTGCCCTGCAAGGGCACGGTGTAAGTCTCTTCAAAGGCTCAAGATCTGCCAACCACTGGCTTTCAAAGCCAGTCGGAATGAAGGACCACCACTGGATGAAGTGTCTTGCCTTGAGGGCAAATGTATATCCCACTCGAGAAGCCCTCTGTAGAGGGAACTTGAGTACGAGCAAAGAAGCAGTTAAATGCCGGGGTTGCTCGGCCCCGAGAGAGACCATGTCAACTTAGTGGTCAGTGTCCTTAACTAAAATCTATGAGAATACGGCGTCACGTTACAACAAGATCTGTGACCATTTAGTAGCAGAATGTGTAAATAAAGGGTGGAAAGTACTCAAAGAACCCACCATTCAGGCAAGTAATGGTGAGCATCGGAGACCGGATC
>MU033992.1:265059-291671 GCA_011833715.1 Carcinoscorpius rotundicauda
TCTATCAATTATCAATAGGAAAAAATGACATTATTTCATTCAACAGCGTAGAAAGGAACATCTAACCCGCAACTTTATAAAAGTAAAACTGTCAAAAAATTCTAATCAGTGCACAAACTTTATACAAAATTTCCAGAAAAAAAAACACACTTAAAACCACGTTGATCACGAAATGCAAAGAACTACATGACATACAAAAACAAAAAAATGAACCTAGACCATCAATTGGTATGCTGAATTAAACAGATTTAGGGACTTACACAAGGAAGCAAACCAAATCAGCACAAGGAATTACAGGATTCACCACGATAAAAACATGTTCAACAACTACAACTATGTACAAACAAATAGCCTAAATATCATCTGTCTAGCCAACACTTTTATGACACAAGTTGAAACACAAGCGATTAACAGAGCATTACATCCACCAATATACCAGTACAGATATGTGGGCGACACGATTGCGGGATTCATATCTACAGAACACACACTTAATTTTTTCAATCAACTTTGTATATATCCCAACATTAACTTCACATGTCAACAAGAAGAAAGCAATCAAATGTCATTTCTTAACCTCAAAATTACAAGAATCAATATACAATTTAAAACAAATCCACCGAAAGAAATCACACACACTGGACTATACATTCCTTGGGACTCAGCACATGAAACAAAACAAAAACTCAACATGCTAAGAAACCAGATAAACACAGCCATAAAACTATGCTCACCAGATAAAATTAACGACGAATTAGACAAAATAAAACAATACTTCATCAACATCAATAAGTTTCCTCCACAAACCGTAGAAAATATTATACGCACACACCTAGACAAAAGCAAAATCAACAAACAAAAGTGAATATATCTAACGAATTAAAATATCACGAAACCATATACTGCTGCATACCATACATTCCCGACATTAACAGAAAAATAACCAACATTCGGCAAAAACTAGTGACAAAATATGATATTCCAGCTAATATCAAATTTATTCAAAAACCAGGCACAAAACTAAGGTCTATACTACATCCAAAGTAAGCTGACAAACACCACACCAACATTATTTATAAAATACAATGTGATGACTGCCATGACTTTCATGTTGGAGAAACAAGTGGAAGAATGGAAACCAGATTCAAAGAACACAAAAAGTCACCTTCACACGTTTTCGAACACTGCAAGTCAAATGGACACAACATAACCATAAAAAACACACAAATACTAAATAAAGAAACAAACATAAACAAACGCAAAATTAAAGAAGCCTTTCTTATACAACACCTCATATTTACATATATTAAACATCTGAGCACGCCCTTTACATTCAGCTATACAACCGCCTTCAAACATGTAGTTAGCTATCGATCAGTTACCTCTTTCTTTCTTTGAGAACTTGACGATGACCGAAGAAGGTCTAAACGTTGTTCACTCCTCTACATAAAAAAATTCTCAATTCAAAACAGCCATTTTTAAAAATACATTTTTCTCGACAAGTGGGTTTTCTCGTTATCACTGAATAATAGAGATATTGCTTTACTTTATAAATACAATCTCAAAACTAAATTTAATGACTTGCCTTTAGAACCAATTAACAACATGATTGTATCCGATATCACCTACAATAATTTTTCAACCTTTACATTAACCATACTTTATGTAAGACATAACCATTCACCGGAAACCAATCTATTAAAGGACTTAAAATTGGGAATCATCGTCGTGTAATCAAAATAAGCGTTTAAATGCAAAATACCAGAATTTCTTCTGTTGCAGAAATAATAGAAATGGTTGTATTTAAATGAATAGTGATCAATCTGCACACATGCATACTCACGACTCAAATGACATTGTAGATTTGGTCCTAGCGACCCCCGGGTATTTCGCACCACATCTCAAACATTAAAGTTAATAAACATATTGGTAATGATCTCCTCGCAGTTCACTTGTTTAACAAAAACTACCAATATTCATGACAAACCTCAGATTTACTACTTTTCCAAGACAAACTCAGAAACATTTAACAGTTTGTTAAAATCTCTCTCTTTAGACTTTCCTTCCCATATTAACAATACTGAATGCTGGAATGAGCTAACTATATTTCTAACTGAAGCCACCACAAATGCTGTCGTCTCCACCAGATTTACATATATAAAACATTAAAAACTCACACCTGAATTACAATTAAAAACATTTATTTCTAATCACCCATTATAAACAATTTTAAACTTTAATGAATCAAGAAAATAACGGGCCTGGCATGGCCGAGCGCGTTGAGACGTGTACTCGTAATCTGAGGTTCGCGCCCGCGTCGCGCTAAACATCCTCACCCTCCAAGCCGTAGGGGTGTATAATGTGACGTACATTCTCACTATTCGTTGGTAAAAGAGTAGCCCAAGAGTTGGCGGTGGGTGGTGATGACTAGCTGCCTTCCCTCTAGTCTTACACTGCAAAATTAGAGACGGCTAGCATGGATAGCCCTGGAGTAGCTTTGTGCGAATTTCCAAAACAAACAAAAGAAAATAATTCGAACTATAACAGTAATTCCCAAATCTTCTAAAAATTTTCACAATCAGTCGAACTATAGTCCTATTAACCTTTTAAACAACTTAGATCAACTACTAGAAAAACATTCACATTAATAGACTTATCTATTTTGTTGAAACAAACAATATTTTATTGAATATCCAAAATGTTTGCAAAACAAATACAGATAACTGACCACCTTGCAAGGCTATCTGAATCAATTTTCAATGCCTTCAACCGTAATCATGTATTAATTGGTGTCCTCTTGGACATTAAACGTGCCTTTTATTCCATATCGCACAATGCTCTTTTATATAAATAATCTGTATTGATAATACCAGAATTCCTCATCCGCTGGATGGCTAAATTCAGAACAAACGATATGTCCAATATGTTCCATATACATGGTGGTGTTCCTCAGGAATCGGTCATTAATCCTTTCCTACACACTGGAAACAGACGTCATTTAGTGCAAGCATAAATTGGTGTAATAAATAGCGCGTTGCGCTTACCCTAAAAAAACAATCTAAATATACTATTGATGTTTTAAACGTGAAAAAAAAATACACAAGGTTAAAGTAAAACTATATGACACTGAAATCATTCTTTCTGAGAACATCACATTTTCGGAATCAACTTAAACTCAAATCTAACATGTCCAATACACATCAAAACAATTATTCCAGTGAAATCAACGGTTATATTATCTGAGAGGAATCGGGGGAATTCTCAAATGATATAAAACTACCTTTATATTTGTATATAAGACATAAGCCTTGTTGCCGAATATGGTAGTATGGTCCCATGTAACACATTTAACTTTATTCAAAAAATCTCCAGATTTAACAAAACACATATATAAGAATAGCTTACCTCATACCCATATACACCCCTTTTAACTATCTTAATTAACCCTTTCGCATCGAATCACTCGTCAAAGTCTATGTCATCCTGTGATTGACTTGTATTTAAAATTTTATTAAACTCTTATTTTATACATTTGTTGATGCTTTTGGAATTAAATTATAGATTATAATTCAAATTTTAATGTATTAATTCATTTTTCAACTTAAAAGTAAGTATCAAAAGAACACAAATACACATTTTAGCGAGTGACGTGGTATTTTGAATGCAGTACTGTTTAAAATTTGATGTTTGTGATGTCAAAATTACAGGTCTGCAGTTTTGTACAAGTTCGGAACTAAAATAACTAGTAATTTTAAGCTAGTATATAAAATAACAGCCTCGTTAACTTTTTTATTTTGTTGGGATGGAGCTTATGTTTTGCATCATAATTTCAACACTTCATTTTTGAAACGGTTCCTTATATGTACACGTACATCGAGAGGTGACGTGTGCGTAATCGTTCAACAGCTTAAAATGGCGTGCGGTTGGTTCTTTTCCGTCATTTTAAATTTGTGATAATGGTTTGATATTTGATCGAAAGCTACAATGAGGTAGGGTGTGCATTTCGTTTAATGAAAGTTTCATATGCTTTAAAATGGATATTAGTGTCTAAAGTTAATAAATTGATCTTGCATGTGTATATATAACGTAAAATTATGGTATCCTCCACGTGTGAAATTCGAAAAGGCTTAGCAACCCATTTCGAGGTGATTGTTGTAGCGAGGCGATATGTTTCCTTCTCTCTCTCTTTCTGGTGTTGGCGTATATTTATTTCTATACCCACGATGGTCAGGTACACTAGACCTTTTCCTCCTTCCACTATTTTATTGGAGTGGCCAGATTAATATATTTCGAGTAAATACTTAATGGCTGGAGTGATACTTCAAGTTTAGTCAAATCCTTTTCAGGGCAATGTCCATTAATATTGTTCTTTGATTTTTTTTTTAAACAAGTCTAGAACGTAAGTGGCCTGTTTTTATTTTAGCTCTGTTCTATTATTATTTTAAATGATTTTATCTTAATGATCTAGTGTAGAAATTTAACGGGGAGAGGTGTTTAGGTCTCCATATATGCAATATCTGACTAGTTCGCATAACAACTCATTTTTTCACCAAGTTTTATCAAAATATTTCTTTGTACTCTGTGGAAGTCTATCTGGTATTGTTTGTGTATTTGAGTAATTATGCATGAACTTTGAAGTGGTTTTAGGTACTATGTATACTGATGTAATTAGTGTATTTTTAATGTTTGAAATTAGGTTTGTATTTGTTTTACACTTGCACTGATTCATGCAGGAGCTGCATAGTCTATTACAGGTCTGTTATGTAAATGTTTTGTAAACGACAACATGTTGTGTTTAAATTTTCATTTCTATTATTTATATTTCCATATTTATATTACTGTTTCAAAGTTTAAACAATAAAATACGTTGTCCTTCATTTAAAATAACATTTGGAACTTTCTAGAATTAGGTAGATCAAATATGACTATAAATGGAAATGTTTGGCAGCCTAGTGTCTAGACGTAGTCTCGTGCAAAAACATACATGCGCAGATTACTCTGTCGAAGTTCCCGTGAATGTTCGAGAAAAGAGGCCTACAAATGTATAAACAGACGAAGATGCGAGAAAGAAGTTAGAAAGGAGTCAGACATTAGTTTTATTCAAAAGAAGAAGAGTCAGCCATTAGTCTATATTTAATTCAAGAAATAGTCTTTGTTCGAGAAGCTTTCAACGTTCGCTGTGTGGTTATTCAACTTAACTTTGTGACTAAAGCTAGATCTACAGAAACTGATTTTGTTTCATCAATCTTTGCGATTCATTTGAATTACTGGATGTGCTGAGTGTCGACACGTACGGGACTGTTTAAGAGAAACCGAGGAAAATTGGAAAACAACAAATTTGGGACATTCATCGTAATTGAATTTGAATGTTAAAACTGAATATCTGTTATTGTTAATATATAATTTACGTTATATCTGTTACATATACAGGGTGTCCCAGAAGTCGCGCACCATATAAATTTTTATGTTAATACATATGAATAACAATTTTATTGATAATAATCATAACAGATGCTCAAACTGTTCACCCTCTGCTTTGATACATTCATCAATTCTCTTTATAAAACTGTCTTTTACTTTGTTGAGGGTTGCAGTGCTAATCCTTTGACATTATTATATGTACGTATGGTGCGCGACTTCTGGGACACCCTGTATATTAGTTTACTGAAATAAATTATACAAGCTATCTGTGACTTTCTGTTGCGTTCATAAAACATAAAAAAACAAACGTAACAAGGTCTAATGTATGTCTTGTGTACTTTAATGATGTTTTCAGGATTGTTCTGTAGTTTTTACCAGTTAGACTCCAAGCATAGCTTATTCTTCGCCAAATTTTAGTTTTTAAGTTACTTGCATGCTTTATCCATGTAAGTTTAGAATAATATGTTAACCCTAAATATTTTGCAGATGTAGCAGTTTGGAGAAGCTTTCCATTCATGTTAAATCTGTGGTTGAACATTTTGATGTTTCGGTGATTTTGAAAATATTACAAATTGTGTCTTCGCGGTATTTATTTTAATTCTGTATTTTTTTTCGCATCAGTCACGTAATCTATTTAGTTGTGGTTTTAAAATGTAGACTTCTGGTGTAAGGGTACTTTTCCAGATTGCTACATCAGCAAATGTGACGCGTATCAATGATTTGGGTCTTTAAGTGGCATATTATTTACATGCATGGTGAAAAGAATAGGACTAACCACCCCTCCTTGAAGACTCCAGTTTCTGGAGTGAAGAACTCTGAGAAAGTTCCCTCTACGTTTACACTACATTTTGCTTATTATTCGTTCGAGAATTTTTACCTAGACAGTTGGTCAGGCTGATTGGTTGATAACTGTTTGGTTTATTGGGTGGTTTTCCTTCTTTGTGGAACATTAAAATTTTAGCTTGCTTCCAAAAGACTGGGATGTAGCCATCAATTAAATATGGCTAATAGGTGGTCAAATCATTTTGGAGTGACTTTTTTTTGAGAAGAATATTTTGTATTCCATCGTTTCTTGATGCTTTGTTTTTTGTTTTTGATTCCTTATTAAGTTCATTTAGTTTGATTTGTTTTGTGAGTAGTTGGGTATTGTAGTTAGTGTTGCTTTTTTAATGTTGACTGGAAAGTGTGGTTTATATAATTGTTATTTGTTATGTGATTATTTTATTGTAGTAATAGCTGTCCATGTCTTTATCATTGTGTTTTTACATGCGCTTTGTAATTGATCTTGAAGGCTTCTGCTTTTTCTTTGTTGGTTTGTCCTGATGTGTTATATTCCAGCTTTCGATATTTTCTTGTGATGGGTTCATTTGTGAATCTTTTCAAGTGTAGAAGAATGTCGTTGGTGTTTAGGTAATATAAGTTTATACCCTGGAGGGTCAGGTTCTCTGCAACCTCTTCCTCCTGCCTGTACTAATATTCTTGGCTGATTGTTATTTTGACTTTGAACTGAATTTTTATTTTGTCCTTTTCAGGCCAATGTCCATGTATTTTGGCTCGTATACAGTTTTTATTCTGTTTAGCAGAATGTTAAGTTTGCTGGTGGCATTTTTTTTTTCAAATAGATAAATTAACTAAAAATTTATAAACTTTTTATATTTTATTTTTTATATTTGCGGGAAGCGTTTTGTATTTCAGAGAGAAGCTCTTGTTAGAAAAAAATTAGCTAATCGTATAACATGGTACCTGGAAAAACAAGTTAGGTGTCTTAAGAATCAAGGTGATGCTTTTTTGAGAATGATATTTTATATACCATCCTCACCTGGGGCACTTTTTTTAGTTTTAATAATCAATTTTATCTCAGCTGGTGTGATTGGTTTGACTAGTTTTTGAAGGTCATTACTGTAGACAGAGTTACTGTGGGGTAAACGGCACGGGAAATGCGAACTGACCGCTGCCATATTTTGAATAAAATTTTGGACAGTACACATATGAGTATGGTTAAAATGCGGCGAATTGGGAGTAGCGAAAACCTGCTTGTAGTACTCAGCGAGTAAGTTGGCTTTCTCGAGGTCGTTAGTTGCAACAGTGTTGTTGTGTTTTAGATTGGGAATTCTGTTGGTTGAGCTGTCATTGCAGATACTTTTGAACTTTTCCCAGAATATGGCTGGGTCTTTATAAGACTTGTCTAAAGATTCACAAAACTCGGTCCAGTTTTGGTCTCTTTGTTCGTTAATGCGACGTTTGATTAGGTTGGTCACCCGATTAATTTCGGTTTTAATCGTGGGGTTACGGGAAGTTGTAAATTGACGTCTCAGTCTGCGTCTTTTGGTGATTAATGAATGTATTTCTCTTGTTAGCTTCCATGAGTTTGGATGGTTTTCGATGCGACGTTTGGGAACTATTTTATGTATAGCTTCTGTTGCATTAGTGATTTTAAGTAAATATTCGTTGGTAGATTCAGGGTCGTTAGCATGAGTAATAACTGGAGGTAAGTTTCACGGCGGCGGGTCGTGGCTTCTGCGTAGGTCCGCTTGAGGGATGTGGGAGCTGATGGAGCGACTGGCTGGGGCCGTTGGACTTTCTCCTGGGAAGCGGGCTTGACGGTCTTACTGGCTGGAGTAATCAGACTGTCTTTCAGGGTCGTCGACTTGATCATGTTCGAATTAGCTGTCCTACTGAATCTGAGAAACTTTCACCGTTTGAGGGCTGTGACTTGGGAATATTTGAGGCACCCACGGTAGGAAGCCGCGTGAGGGCCTCCGCAATTGACGCAACATGTATCGTCTCTGTTCTTGGGGCATTCCTGGACTGCGTGTTGACCACTGCATCTTACGCATCTTGGTGAGGCTTTACAGGCAGCTTTTGCATGCCCAAATTTTTGGCAGTTGAAGGACTGGAGAATAGTTAGTTTCGCGGATTGCTTGGATTCTTCGACTCGGAGTTTTAAAAACCACATGGTCACGCCGTTTTTAATTAACTTCTCGGCTAGCGCGGCGTCTTGTAGTGAAACTCGGACTAGCGGCGTAGGGAGGCCTGTCTTCGCTGATTTAATTCGTTCGAATTTTGAGGGAGTTGTACCCTGGCTAGATAATTCTTCTTGTATTTTTAGTGGGCTGATATCGCTATCGAGCCCACGAATCACGACTTGTATTGAAGGTGGTCGATCTGCCAGGTACATGGATGTTAAGCTTAACTCCTTTAATAGCTTATGGAGGCCAAGGTTTCAACAACTTGACATAGTCTTTGGGTTCCTTACATTTTATGACCAGTCCGCCTCGCGGAAGGCTGCGAACTTCAAGGAATGACACCGAGGGAAAAAGGACCTGGAGGTGTTTCGCAACCTCGGGCTGTCGAACTGTAGCGGGAATTCCTACCACAATCGCAGGTGGGAGAGGAGTTGCGGTTTTGCCTTGACTGCTTGATTGACCTTGAACTGATTTGCTGGGTTGGCTGGTTTCAAGGTCGATCGCGGTCGTTTCTTTAACAACCGATACTGGTGATGGGGATGTACCTTCACCTACTTGGTTGGCGTCAAGCCAGCAGCTTCTTGAACACTGTTACTATTTTCATCACAAGCGGCAGGAGATCGAAGGGGAGATTTCGGGCTGGTGACCGATGAGCCGCTCGTGTCAAGGTCACTCGATATTTCGCCTTCAGAGGAGGGCATGTCTGCTGCAGTAGATTGTATGATGTTTACTTGATATATTTCCGAAAGCGGCGGACCGTTTGCACGTGTCCTCATTAGTGAAATTGTTAGATTAGTCCTCCTTCAACCCCGCACACGATAGAAGTTAAAATGTTAACTAAATAAATGGATGATGAGGATAATCGGAAAGGTGGGAGTACATGTGATTTGAGTCAATGATAGTCTAGTCTGGTGGGGTAGGCGTGGAAGGCGGCAAAACGAAGGCAAGGCAAACCCCAAACGAAGCAGCAGATGAGAAGAAAGCCGGATGAAATACAAACAACCAAACGGACCATTTCAGGGCCGGGCACGGGTCGATGGATCAAAGTGCCCTGGCAGGGATCTATATATTTAATGCCTCAAATTTAGGTGTAGGGGAAACGGGAGTACCCCGAGAAAACCCACTTTCACTAGACGGGACCGAAAGAAGCCCGCGTAGTGCCCTTGAGGTATGCTGGTCTTGGGAGGTGGACAGGACCTGAAACGAGACTGTAAAGCAAGATATGTTATTAAAAGAGAAACAAGAATTATGTTGTGTTTAGACTGATTGAGAATAAAATTAAATGGCGATAAGTATTTACACCAGGATTAAGGAGTAGCTGCTATGTTTTTAAAGTCGGAAGTGAGTGCGTTAGATGAGTTGATTTTTTTTAAATATTTGGAAGCAAGTTTAATTACACGTTCGGAAATAGGTAAGATTTTAGTGTGTTTTTGAATATATTCAACAGGTGTGTATATGGCAGGAGGTGAGCGAGTCGTATAACTCGGTTTTGAATTCTTTGCAATAGTAATACTTGATTCTTGTTAATGTTACATGTTACCATGGCTCCATATTCCATTAGGGGTCTAATGAATGCTTTGTAAATATGTAGAATAGTTTCAGACCTGCAGCCATGGGTGTAATGACTAATTCTGCAGAGGTATGAGATTCTGGTTAGCACTTTCTAACGTTTTTGAAATGGGAGTTCCAAGTAAGTCTTGTGTTGATTGTAATACCAATCAATTTAGCGGTGTTAGTGTGATTTTCCATTTATTACACCAGTGAGTAATACTATTTAAAGCTTTTTGTATTTTCTTAGCCGCTAGAGGGGGGTCCCATGAAGTGGAGCATAAGGCAATGTCGTCGGCATATTGTGATGCATAGGTATATGACGTGGTCGGCTGCGGTAAGTCGTTGACAAAAAGTGAGTATAGTAGGGGGCTAAGAACCGATCCCTTTGGGACACCTGCGTTGAAGGTAAATGACTGAGAAAGATTTGAATCAATTCTAACTCTGGCCGTACGATTTTCAAGGAAGTTTGAAATCCATCTAAGGTAAGTGGGGGTATTTTAAACTTTATAGAGTTTATATCTCAAGCCATTGTGCCAGACAGTATCGAACGCTTTTTGCACATCTAGAAATACAGCAACTGTGGCTTGGAGTTTATTGAACCCTGTAAAACTCGTTTCTACAAGCCTAACAAGGTGATCTGCAGTCTGTCTATCTTTGCGGCCAGCATTTTGAATGTTTGCTCTGGAAATTAGAAAGCGAAAACCTTTTATCAATCTGGAAGTAATTATTTTTTCCATGAGTTTGCCAATACAATTTAACAAACTTATTGGTCTAAAATCATTAGGGTGGCGTGAAAGAGATCCTTTTTTGGGTATTAGAGTAATAATGGCAGATTTCTATGCCTTAGGAAAATAGCCTGAGAAAAGGAGAGGTTGAACAGGTCACGTTAGTTAGGTGTGCAAGGAATTCGTTAGAGGCATTTTTTAAAATAATATTAGGAATACGGTCTTCTCCAGGTGTTTTATTTTTGAGTTTCCTTATGTAAATCTTGATCTCAGTTGTAGATATTGGAGTAGTTCATGTGAAACTGAGTGAGATCGACTGGAAATTTAACTGAAAAAAGGTCGTTGTTGTCTGTGATTAAAGAATGTCAGGCGTGAGCTGGGGGGATATATATAGCTAAAAGAGTTATATCGGGTAGTGGCGGTGATTTAATCGTACAGAGTATATATTCGTGGGTGAGTTGTGGTCGATGAAGGTGATCATGTTCTGTTTGCATAAAAGTGCGATACCTCTGGTGTTGGTGGTTTTTGGTTTAGAGAACCTTATAGTGAGGGAAAGAAAAGTGATTGTTACTATTAAGTAGTTTCATTTATAGTAATGATAGAAACATCCAAGTTATTAGCCAATTCAAGAAGTTCGTATTTTTTATAGTTAAGTTCACCTTGGATGTTTATGTGAAGGAAGGTAAAGAATTTTGTGGTCTTACCTATTCGGAAGATCCGGAAAGTCCATCGATGATGCGTTGTTCAAGAGTGTCAGGAGATAAACCTGGGATCATCAGATAATGTTGAGCTGCTTTGCATGAAGCGATAAGAAATTGGTCACGGCTAAGGTCTTCGTTGGCAGCTGCAATCATGACGTGGACGATGAAAGCCATGAGATGTGACGGTTTAATGTATGAGAATGCGACATTTTGTGCTTTGGGTGGTTCTTGTTCCTTTCGTCGTGGTACTGGAGCTTGTTTCACAGTGTCGGCATAACTACGGGCCTGTTGCTGTCTACTCGTGGAAGGTTGTTTTACAGTAGTTGTTGTTTGTTTGGGTAATGAAGGAAACTTGGTAATAGGAACAGGGGCAGATTGTCCTCGTTGAAGATCGGCAAATTTAGCCCTAATGGCGGCAACAAATTAATTTGGGACACGCATGTTGTCCTCCGCAATTGCTACAGGTGACATTCCTTTCTTTGCCCGTTCTCCGCTTCACCGAGTCAGTAAAGAAACGATGAAAATAGTGGTATTTCAACGGCGGCTGCAGAGCGACCTCCCACTTATGCTACACCTCTCATGTCTCTTCACAGAGTCAAGCTCAACAGGGTCTTCTTTCCCCGCTGATTTCTACAAGCCAGTTCCCTTGGCTGTGGTTTACCTAGATGGTAGATAGGGACGGTGGGAATCTCGTTAATCCATTCATGCGCGTCACTAATTAGATGACGAGGCATTTGGCTATCGATATTATACAATTACCCAATTTTACGTCAGGGTCGACTGTATCGACAGATGCCGATAGTGAGAGCGCATACTTCGATTCTCTTACTGCGCATTACCTACATTGTCTAACGTCAAGAGGCTGTTTTTGTCGTAATATGTTGCGGTTGGTAAATTGCTTTACCTGGCCAGGCGTGACTCACCGTTTGCCTTCCACAACACATCGAGGGTGTCAAGCATCGTTCTTCGACATAGGAACTCCTCAAAGTACTTTGAGTTTATGTCCAGGTCCGCCAGTACTTCCGTGTTCCCAGGATACCAGGCACCTATTGGCAAGCCGTGAAAGACAGCGGAAGTTGCACCAGTTAGATCTTTAATCTGTGGTGCGAGCTCTTCATAGCGGGCGACCTTGGAATCATATGCTTTCTGGAGGGAGCTATACATGAGTTCGTATCGAACCGTCACGTCAACGACCACCGCTTTTTCCTCACGGTGGAAGATCAGATCCGGTCTCCGACGCTCACCATTACTTGCGTGAATGGTGGGTTCTTTGAGTACTTTCCACCCTTTATTTACACATTCTGCTACTAAATGGTCACAGATCTTGTTGTAACGTGACGCCGTATTCTCATAGATTTTAGTTAAGGACACAGACCACTAAGTTGACATGGTCTCTCTCGGGGCCGAGCAACCCCGGCATTTAACTGCTTCTTTGCTCGTACTCAAGTTCCCTCTACAGAGGGCTTCTCGAGTGGGATACACATTTGCCCTCAAGGCAAGACACTTCACCCAGTGGTGGTCCTTCATTCCGACTGGCTTTGAAAGCCAGTGGTTGGCAGATCTTGAGCCTTTGAAGAGACTTACACCGTGCCCTTGCAGGGCAAGACCTTCCCAGCGCTTCCTCTCCAATTAGAATGATATGTCCCGGAAGTCTGTTCGGGTTTTGGGATCAGAAGTCCCGCCTTTAAGGCAATTCCTTGGATGTTGTCTATTAGGTTTTCAGTTTGAGCTAGGTATTTTATTGATTCGTCTGACGAGTTTATATGCCTTAATCCCGTCTTGATCTTAAGGGTTAGAACCAGCGTTTCCAACTTGACTAGTGCTAGGCCACCGTCACGGTAACGGGAATAAAGCAACCCGTCATTTGTACAAGGCGGAGGATGACACCAAATCTTCACGGCCTTTTTAATCATTGTGTCCATTTCTTTCAACATCTTACCACTCAATGCACCCAGTTCGAGTTGGTACAAGAGCCGGGGTAGCTCAAAACGGTTGAGGACTTCAACCCGTTGGTGTGGTTTTAACGGTACCCTCGAGATGTTATCTATCCACTTCTCGAGGAGAGGAAGTACAGGCTCGCTGTACACCCCGGTCCATGGACAGACATTGGCCCCTAAGTACCGGTAAGATTCTTCGGGTCCGATCATCGGGAGTCCTTGACAGTAAAGGTCTTACTGGACCCCTAATCAGCATTCCGGCACTCTTCGAGATGTTCAGTGAGAGGCCGTTACCCGTACAGTACTCATTCACAGTATTCAACATTTCCTGAAGGTTAGCATGATCTTTTGCCAGCACTGCCATATCATCAGCATATCCTAAGGTAGACACTGGATCCAGCCTTTTGTGTAGCGATATGCCTCGGCCAACCTCTTCGATCTTACGGATGAGAGAATCCAGGGCAATGTTAAACAAAATAGAGGACATGGGGTCCCCTTGTTTCAAGCCTCTGCGGAGGCGGATAGGCTTGGTATGCTCGATACCAATCCTGAAAGTCGTCGTACCATCTTGATACATGTCCTCCACAAGTCGGACGAAATGTGGGTGAACATAATCTTGCAAGGCTGGCGAGAAGATGTTCGTGGCCAACCGTATCAAAGGCTTTACACAGGTCTTAAAAAGGCCATAGCCAGAGTCCCATGTCGCTTGGCTTTCCTCATGATGGAATGGAGCAGAAATATGTTGTCTCTGCATCCCGCTTGAGGAATGAAACCGCGCTGTCTGGGATTTATCTGCACGGCCTGCTCGAGGCGACGGGCCATAATCCTGGAATATAGCCGTAGCATGATAGACGATATCGTGATGGGCCTCCAGTTTTTGACCTCGTGCAGATTACTCGATCCTTTCGGAAGGAGCACCAACTTATTGACCTTCATGCATTCGGGAATGCGGCCTGTGAATAACCAAAGATTGTACAGACTAGCCAAGGAGGCGTCGATACCATAGTTAAGACGGTAGAGCAAGAACGGAAGGGTGATCTTATCGGGGCCATGCGCCCCCCCTCTTCATGCCTCGAAGTGCTAGACTCACTTCGGATGATGTTATAGGTTCCAGAAGATTGGTGTTGTCTGCCCGAGGTGACAGTGGGCAACCGTCGAAACAGACGTTATTATTGGCAACACCATAGACCTGTTCGTAGTGGTCATACACCTGTTTTTACTAAGGGGACATCTGACAGCATCCCGGCCGTCTAATATCTCCTCAGCTAGGCGCTTACGTTCGAAATCGAACATCTTCTGGTACCTCTTAAAGCGTTCTACTCTGTCGAACCGTCTCTTGTATGGCCTTCGAGCAGGATTAAGGACTTTAAGAGCCTGCGTCGAAGTTCTCTCGTTTCTCCATGTCGTCTGCGAATGGGCGAGCTCGTCGACCCATGTTTTGGTCACAATTTCAATTTCCTGCCAGGTTGCTTCATCGAGTCCCTTCTGATCTCTCAGCTGACTTATGTACGAGCAGAACTTAGCTCCGTTCGAGGATATTTATCCCTTCCCAGTCGAGCTCCTCGTGCTGAACGACGTCAACAGGATCTCCACGACTCTGGATGGTAGGTGAAGCAATGTGAACGGGCTTTATTTTATTGAGATCTCTGCATTTATCAGAAATCTGTTTGGGAGTTTTGCCTGGTAGATGTTCTGCACAGAGAACATTGTTTTTTTGGCCCGAGTATACTATTACCATCTCTCGGAGGGTTCGTATTTCTTCCTCCGACCATACTACCTGGCGAGTACGCTCCGACGGCTTCCTAACTCCTGTCATTCGAATGCGCTCGGCATTTCTAATCTTTGGATGTTTGTGTCTCTTATGCTAAGACACGCCTGATTTGGTCTTAAATCTCAGGCCACAGACTTCGCAGGCTACGCTGGAAGACTGGATGGCGAACGCTACGGAACGCCGGTATGGACATTTCGGTATGTGACACGCGATAGCGTGATGGTGGCTATCGTCTTTTCCACAGTACATGCATCTCGCTTGTGCCATCGAGTTACGGTCATTTGCTTGATGGACTGCAAATTTAGGAAAACCCGTGAACTCTAGCGGGCACATATCACAAGCCAAAAGTTTATTATTTAGGGTAGGTTAACAAATACTGTCCTCCCTACCCTCTCAACCGTCAATTCCTTGTCACAAATCGGTAAGTCTGTCATTGGTCCCATGATGGCATTGGGACTAACTTAAGCCGTCCACCTCTGTGGTTCGGCTGGTAAATGTCTCTTTCCTCACTTACAGAAGATTCATAACTTAGGCCGTCCATTTCAGTGGTTCGGCATCTGCCTCCCCTGGCAGTCTGACTGGGCGCAATCTGAACACCTTGGGCACGTGTTGGATTGTTGGAATAGGTTTTACTCAATACCTCTATTCCTGATCTTAGGCTATCCTCTCCCTCGACGCCGGGGAATTGCTCGGAAGCTACCATCCCCGGGTGACGCCTTTTCTTCATAGATTTTAATTTAGGACATTGACCACTAAGATGACATGGTCTCTCTCGCGGCCGAGCAACCTCGGCATTTAGCAGCTTCTTTGCTTGTACTCAAGTTCCCTCTACAGAGGGCTTCTCGAGTGGGATATACATTTGCCCTCAAGGCAAGACACTTCATCCAGTGGTAGTCCTTCATTCCGACTGGCTTTGAAAGCCAGTGGTTGGCAGATCTTGAGCCTTTGAAGAGACTTACACCGTGCCCTTGCATGGCAAGACCTTCCCAGCGCTTCCTCTCCAATTAGAATGATATGTCCCGGAAGTCTGTTCGGGTTTTGGGATCAGAAGTCCCGCCTTTAAGGCAATTCCTTGGATGTTGTCTATTAGGTTTTCAGTTTGAGCTAGGTATTTTATTGATTCGTCTGACGAGTTTATATGCCTTAATCCCGTCTTGATCTTAAGGGTTAGAACCAGCGTTTCCAACTTGACTAGTGCTAGGCCACCGTCACGGTAACGGGAATAAAGCAACCCGTCGTTCGTGCAAGGCAGAAGATGACACCAGTTCTTCTTAGCCTTTTTAATTAAAGTGTCCAGTTCTTTTAACATCTTACCACTCGATGCTCCCAGTTCGAGTTGGTACAAGAGCCGGGGTAGCTTAAAACGGTTGAGGACTTCAACCCGTTGGTGTGGTTTTAACGGTACCCTCGAGATGTTATCTATCCACTTCTCGAGGAGAGGAAGTACAGGCTCGCTGTACACCCCGGTCCATGGACAGACGTTAGCCCCTATCATCGGGAGTTCTTCGCCATTAACTGTCCATGGAGAACAGTTATTAACGATAAAGGTCTTACTAGACCCCCTAATCAGCATGCCGGCAACTCTTAGATGTTGAGTGAAAGGCCGTTACCCGAGCAGTAATCGTTGAGTGTTCAGCATTTCCTGGAGGCTAGCGTGATCTTTTGCCAGCATTGCCATATCATCAGCATACGCCAAGGTAGAAAGTGGATCCAGTCCCTTGTTCAGCGATATGCCTCGGCCAACCTCTTCAATTTTGCGGATAAGAGGGTCCAGGGCAATGTTAAACAAAATAGGGGACATGGGGTCCCTTATTTGGTATGACCAAAACGCTGACAGTTAAAGCATTGTAGGGTGTTGTTTTCCAGGAAGTTCGGCTCTTCGACGCGAAAGCGACGGAACCACAGAATGATACCATTTTTCAAGAACGTGGTGGCTTGAGTGGCATCAGTGATGGTTATCTTGATAAGCGGTGTGATCGGCTGCGTCCTCGCAGATTTAATCCTTGAAAAGGTGGAGAATTTAACCTCACGAAGTTAGTTATTCAATCTCCTGGTCTGAGGTGTCAAGGGGTATACCTCGGATAACTATAGTCTTCCTTGGAGATTCTGATAGTACCCGTTGCGTAAGGCTGATGCCACCGAAAGCATCAGTTGGCCATGCTTTGAGAAGTAAAGCATAGTCTTTGAGGTATTCTGTTTTGATGAGTATCCCCCTACGGGGAAGTCGGCGAACGTTGGTAAATTTTATTGTTGGAAATAGCCGACGAAGTTCGGCAGCTATATGAGGTTGTCGCACCGTGGCGGGAATACCCTCAACGATTACGGGTTTGGTTGTGACTGGGCTCGATGAGGAAGCACTCCTGTTAACTGCAGGACTTGGTTCAGGGCATTTGCTTTGTTTAGCACAGTTTTTGGAAGATGCCGTGATGGTAGATAGAGAATCGCTAGAGGTGTTGCGGTCATCGTCGGAAGACATGGCCGTACTTGCGCAGGAAGTAGTTTAAAACGCTCGGCGCTGGTAAGGGACTGGCCCTGCGAGCGGGTGGACGGCCTGGGTGCTTTCTTTTGCATAGTAGAACGCTTGAGTCGTGAGACCCCCCCCCAGCGTGGAAGCTTGGTTGGGCGGCGAACTCAATATATTCGGCTTGGTGGTGTGTTTAAACTGCAAGTCAATAAGGCTAGAACAATAACCTAGTAGCCCTACCCCTAGTAGGACTGTGAGTAGTCTGTTCTTTGTGTATATCCACAAAGTTTACGCTATTCACCAACTTCCAGTGATGTCGAGAAACCCACTTGTTGAGAACTTTTATATGCAAAAACGGCTCTTCTGGGCCCAGAAAACACTTCAAATAGAAGAGCGAACAACGTTTCGACCTTCTTCGGTCATCGTCAGGTTCACAAAGAAAGGGTTACTGGTCGGAAGCTGACCACATGTTTGGGAGGGGTTGTATAATTGAGTGTTGCAATGTAGAGGGCGCGGTTTGAATATATAATTTTGTCTATAATATTAATATAGGTATAATGGTGTTCCTTTATATTGGTTTATTTTGGGTTTAAGTTGTTGTATAAGTAAGGCTTCTTTAATTTTTCGTTTGTTTATGTTTGTTTCTTTATTTAGTATTTTAGTGTTTTCTATGGTTATGTTGTGTCCATTTGACTTGCAGTGTTCGAAAACGTGTGAAGGTGACTTTTTATGTTCTTTGAATCTGGTTTCCATTTTTCTACTTGTTTCTCCTATATAGAAGTCGTGGCAGTTATCACATTGTATTTTATAAATAATGTTGGTGTGGTGTTTGTCAGTGTAGTTCTTACATAGTATGGACCTTAGTTTTGTGCCTGGTTTTTGAATAAATTTAGTGTTAACTGGAATGTTATATTTTGTTACTAGTTTTTGCCAAATGTTGGTTATTTGTTTGCTGATGTCAGGAATATATGGTATACAGCAGTATATGGTTTCGTGATTTTTTGATTCGTGAGATATATTTACTTTTGTTGGTTGATTTTGCTTTCTGTCTAGGTGTGTGCGTATAATGTTTTCTACGGTTTGTGGAGGAAACTTATTAATGTTGATGAAGTGTTGTTTTATTTTATCTAATTCATCGTTAATTTTATCTGGTGAGCATAGTTTTATGGCTGTGTTTATCTGGTTTCTTAGTATGTTGAGTTTTTGTTTTGTTTCATGTGCTGAGTCCCAAGGAATGTATAGTCCAGTATGGGTGATTTTTCGGTGGATTTCTGTTTTGAATTGTGTGTCGGTTCTTATAATTTTGAGGTTAAGAAATGATATTTGATTGCTTTCTTCCTGTTCACATGTGAAGTTAATGTTGGGATGTATAGAGTTAATGTGAGTGAAAAAGTTAAGTATGTGTTCTGTAGATTCGAATCCCGCAACCGTGTCATCTACATATCTGTACCAGTATAGTGGTGGATGTAATGCTGTATTAATTGCTTGTGTTTCAATTTGTGTCATAAAAATATTGGCTAGAACTGGCGATACTGGGTTGCCCATGCTTAGGCCATTTGTTTGTATATAGTTTTGGTTGTTGAACATGAAGTTTGTCTTTATTGTGGTGAATTCTATGAGGGTTGCTAACTGGTTACTGGGAATGTCTATGATCGGGTTAGGGTCTCGAATATAGAGTTCTAAGGCTATCTTGCAGGCTTCTGTTGTTGGAACTTCTGTGAAGAGGGATATAACATCGAAACTGGCCATTAAGGCTTTATGATTAAGTTGATTTAGATTGGACTTGAAATTAAAGAGTCTTTGATGAATGAGCTGGCTGATGTTGCATATTTGGAGAATGCCCATGCTATGTATTTACCAAGATTGTAGTTAAACGATTCATATGTTGACATTATTGGTCGTAATGGACAATCTGGTTTATGAGGTTTGGGGATGCCGTATATTTGCGGTGTGCGTGAGTCGGTTTTACGTAGGTAGGAATAAAGTGTTTGTGAAATTGTGTTGGCTTTTTTTATTTGTAGTAGTAATTTGTTTAGTTGCGTCTCATGTGTCTTTGTTGGATTTGTGTGTATTGGTTTAAATTTGTTCGTGTCTGATAGGATGTTATTCATTTTTTGTATGTATTCATTCGTGTTCATTATTACTATAGCGTTACCTTTATCTGCTTTTAGAATTTTTATGTTTCTGTCTTGTTTTAGGTTTCTAATGGAATTAATGTCTCTTTTTGTAAGGTTGTTTTTTAGTTTTCTGTTTTGTGAAATTATGTTGATAGTTTTGTAAGAAAATTCTTTGAAAAAATCGTTTGAGATAATGTTTTTAGGTGGTTCTGGAAAATATAAATTTGTAATTTTACCTGGGAAGTTTGGCTGTTGGATGTCAATAAAGTTATCTAAGTTGTCTTCTTTCTGTTTGTTGTTTTTGTTTTCTGTAGAAAGTATTACAAGTCTCCTGGCTAGGTCTTCTAAACATGTTTTGATTTCTATGGTTGGAATGTACCTTGGTGCTATTGCGAAGTTGAGTCCTTTGTTAAGTAGATGTATCTCGTCTGTGTTTAATTGTCGGTCAGATCTGTTAATTATGAGGTTGGTCAACGGTTTGTCATGTTGATGTCTTTTCTGTTGCTTACATCTTAGTTTTTCAAGTTTTTTGTTGTGGCGGATCTTTTTGTCTCTATCGTTTTTAGTATTGATTTGGTTTATGTTTCGTTGTATTAGTCCGTAAATCTCTGGTTTAATGCAGCATGCTAGGTGATGGTCTAAGTTCATTTTTTGTTTTTGTAAGTCATGTAGTTCTTTGTATTTTGTGTTCAACATGGCTTTAAGAAGTTTTTTCTGTAAATTTTGGATAATGTTTGTGTATTTATTAAAATCTTTTGAAAGTTTTACCTTTACAAAATTAGGGGTTAGTTGTTCTTTTCTACATTGTTGAATAAAGTTGATGTCATTTCTTCTATTAATGATACGTAGGTTTAAATTTCTTAGTTTCTTAACAATCGTGTGAGCGTGTACTGTTAATGGTGGTGTACTGTATGCTTGTTCAGACATAATGGAAACAGGTAAGTACAAATACACTGAGAAAAAACACAAAAAACTTACACTTCTCGAACAATTGCCGTGATGAAATAACAATCAGTGATGTCGAGAAACCCACTTGTTGAGAACTTTTATATGCAAAAACGGCTCTTCTGGGAAAAATGGAAACCAGATTCAAAGAACATAAAAAGTCACCTTCACACGTTTTCGAACACTGCAAGTCAAATGGACACAACATAACCATAGAAAACACTAAAATACTAAATAAAGAAACAAACATAAACAAACGAAAAATTAAAGAAGCCTTACTTATACAACAACTTAAACCCAAAATAAACCAATATAAAGGAACACCATTATACCTATATTAATATTATAGACAAAATTATATATTCAAACCGCGCCCTCTACATTGCAACACTCAATTATACAACCCCTCCCAAACATGTGGTCAGCTTCCGACCAGTAACCCTTTCTTTGTGAACCTGACGATGACCGAAGAAGGTCGAAACGTTGTTCGCTCTTCTATTTGAAGTGTTTTCTGGGCCCAGAAGAGCCGTTTTTGCATATAAAAGTATTCACCAACTTGTTGACGAGACGTCTGGTGATCAAACGAGAACAACCGCTATTGGTAACACTGTATAATCTTTGCGCGGCTTTCTCGGAGAGCTCCTCGTCGCTTAACGTTGAATAGCGAAACTGGGTACATTTATTGAGAGCTAAATAATAAATGTGTTGTATCATCATCATATTATTATTATTATTTTTTTTCTTTTATACCGAAAACAACTTCCATATAGATATTTACGAGGTTACTTTACGAGAAAATTCGTGTCAGAGGTGGTAGAAGGAGAAATATATCTAGGATTGCTATTTTCATTAGGTTAGATAGATTTATAGAGGCAAGAATGTACTCATTAGTTGTGTCGATGTAGAAGTCGGGAAATGATACATTACATTAAGTTATGTTAAGTGGTGCATGGCGATACCTTTACGACCTGGACTTTTAGTTTATTGATACATTGATAGCCTGGTAGGCTGAAATTACTATTGTCTTTAAGAAGTTTCACTAATGATTATTAAATGTGTACATTCTTTTTACATAATTTAAATCATTTTTGTGGCTCAAGTCGCCCTGAATGTAAACTGCCAAAATTTTTAAGAACTTTACCTTATTTGGGTCTACTATAAGCTTTTGAAACAGGATCTCTTCAGATTCCTTAGGGCTAAAAGGCTGAAACTCAAAATATTAGGGTAGAGAATTTGCCATTCCTCTAATCATTTCTTTCTTGGAGTTGTATTGGTCTCTTCAGGTTTTAATTAGTCTCAGCAACAAACGTTACCAAACATGTAATGAGTAGTCGATGCGTCTGCGTAGACTGCGCATTTTCACGACGACGGACTGTACCCTCGGTAGTAGTCGTTGAGTTAATCGTCTTATGATTTGCCGAAATGTTGGAGTTGAGGAATTTTTCTAGTTTTAGAGCAAGGATTTGGGAATATCTGGGACAACCACGATAGGAAGCCGCGTGAGGGTCTCCTCAGTTAATGCAGCATGTATCTTCCCTGTTTCTTGGGCAATCTGGTGTGGGGAAAAATAACGCTTCTTCACATCTTGTATTAGAACGTACGACATCCTAGATCTTGCATTTAACCCCGACGCCATACTTTCTTACCCGCGAAATATAACAGTACACTCTGCTGTGTACAGTGACTATTTTCCCATCTCTTTCGTAATACAAGTAAATAGTCAGGAAACTCCCTCCAACCTCCCACAGTTTTAAATTACACTACACCAACTAGACCAGTGTCATCATTAGATCATCCTTAGAACATTCCTGGCTTATTAACCGGAAAATACGGTATGTACGTAACGCAGGGCAATAATTTTTTTTATCATCGAGTGACTCGATGTGCCATAATCGGTCATACAACTAGCTTAACCGATTATTTGCGATTATCGAGATCGATTAACGGTTAAGCAGTGATAAGTCTTAACCGATTATTAATCGGTTATTTTTAACCAGGTTTTTTTTTCTCTTTATTTATCCCACCTCAATGAGGGGGTATGAACAAAAAATACAACAAATAAAACAGAAATTATTGGATTAATATGGAATGAAAATTAGACAGATCACCATGCTGAACTTTACCACAAAGTGAATAAAAGTCAGTAAAAATTAAAAGTGGTAATTATGAACAGCAGGTAATCTACTAAAAATGACAATTTATACATAAAAAAACATTAAGCTAATGTATCTTCCATTAGCAAGAAAAATGAAAAGACAGTTCAATTAAAGAAGAATAACTTATCTTAACAAAGGACATAAGTAATAACCCTGGGCACCTTGATTTACCAAGGTACCAACATAAGAATACATATAATAAAATACATTTAACGAGTTATGCAACAAACATCTATGATAATGGAGATAAACATATTTGCGTACACGGACTTTAAACATTGAACATAAATGAATGTCCCTATGACTTGCCAAACAAACAGAGCGAGCAGAGCATATAACCTCTCTTGTCAAGCTGGTAAACAAACGAAAAATGTTGCAGCATCTCCTCCATACCCAGTTAGAGATAGGGCAACCGAGATAGTACGCCAATAATTGATATACATATTGCCACAAAGGCTGTACAAAAGAACAGGAAAAACATGTTCTGTTGTTTCCCGCGCCTGTGAACAGAAAGTGCACAGCCCCGTGGGATGTCTGTCCATGTGTACCAGCTTAACATTTGTGGTTATCGCCTGCAACCACACTAAATAATCCACATCACAAACATGAAACCCAACAAAAGAATAAGTGTTTTGTCTAATGCTTTTACAATCTCCAGAAGGAACAATATCCCCCCCAGTAGAATGGAGCAGGAACATTTGTAGCAAGTGAACACTGTAAATGAAAGACCAATTGCTTCAGGGATAACCCTGCAAATGAACTTGGGTATCAGTGTGGTCCAGAAAGTATAAATCCACTATACGTGAGGTCGATGGTAAGGGAGCCGTCTGGGTAGATAAAAACTCCAACCAGTCTGCAGGCAACGCCCACTTAAGCATATTAAAGTGTGAAGTAATAGCGCGGACATTGGCTGAAGGGTCAGCATCTGTACATATTCCTATCACTGCCCTGACAGGAAGAAAACCAGGGAGCACCTCATACAACAAATGTCGGACCTGAGTTAAACCTGCAGTGATAAATTCAGGAAAATTTAACGTGCAGTGCCGAACATCAACAATAGCTGGATTGTAAAACAAAGATTCATCAAAAATATGTGAAGAAAGAGGTGCTGGAACGAGCCCTTTATCCCCAAGAAGAACCTTCCATGCTTGAAACATTTCCTGAATATACAAAGGCAACAATTGCACAAAACGTGGCAAAATACGGCACTGAAAAATCCGAAAACCCAAATGTAGATTCCCATAACAAGAAAAGAAACCAGAGAGAATTTGTCGCAAGTTGGAAGGACAAGAAACATCCAAACAACGCTGCAACAATTTCAAACGGAAAGCAAGTTTACGGGCATTAACATCAACCAAGTTGATTCCCCCACAATCATAATGCCGTATCAGAATACCATATGCCACTTTATGTATACCTCCCCGCCAAATAAAATCCAGTATACATTTGCGAAAACGTGCCTCAAACTGTTTTGGCAATGGAAGAATCAGCAAAGGGTACCACAATACCGATGCCACCAACGAGTTCACCACAAGAGATTTTCCCTTAAGTGACAAAGAACGAAATCGCCACGACACTAAAATGCGAGATATTCTGCGCAAAACACCTTGCCACGTATCTTGCAGCATGACGTCGAAATCTGAGCAGAAGACGATGCCCAAAATCCTTGTAGGATCCATGGAAATTCTTAATTCTCCCAGGAGAAGGTCTGCAGAAGAGGCCAAACACCCAACCCACAAACCCTTACTCTTCATCCAATTAATCCTCCCACCTGTAGCTCTACCAAAAGAGTCGCATACATTCAATACGTGTGGCAAAGAAGAGGTATCCCGTAAGGTCAACGTGGTGTCATCAGCGTGGTGATAAATAAGAGATGGCTTGTTAAGGAACACATCACCCCCTAATCCAGTAATAAAAGCATTTTGAGCTGAGAGCATACAGTAAAGCCGACATGGGACAGCCCTGTCGAATACCCCGCGTTACAGCAAAACCATCAGTCAGAAACCCATTAAACTTCACACAGCTAGATATAGACGTGTAGCAAAGACGAACCCAATGAACAAAAGTAGAGCCAAACCCCATACGCAGAAGAAGTTGAAATATATAGTTATGGTCAACCCGATCAAATGCTTGCATCTGATCGAGCTTCAGAAAGATCCCACCCTGACCAGTTCGCTCTAACGATTGCAATAGCAAAACAAGAGTTAATGGAGAATCAATAACATCCCGTCCAGGTATACAACCGGATTGGTCAGCTGAAACTAAACTTGATATCACGTTCGAAAGGCGTCGAGCCAGCACTTTCGCCAATAGCTTATAGTCTGTACAAAGCAATGTCAAAGGCCGGCTGTTAGGTGCCAACCGTCGATCTCCCCCTTTCGGGATAGGAACAATCACCCCAGAACACACAGAATGGAGCAACTGTGGAGAGCGGAAAAGGTCAGATAAGAGAAACACAAAATCGTCAACAAAATGAGGTAAACATTTGTAAAATTCCGACGTAAAACCATCAAGACCAGGAGATTTGTTAACAGGTAAACTGTCAAGTGCAGCGATAACTTCTGAGACCGTGAATGGAGCATCACACATCTGAGCTTGTTCGTGGGTGAGAGTTTTGTCAACAAATGTGAGTACGAAATCGATGTCTTTCTGCAAAACAATATCTGCTGTGTACAGCACTGAATAATATTGGTGCAGAACAGCAGCGATATCATTCACATTGAACACCTCCACACCCCATCATTGAGCATGGAATGAAACTCAATTCGACTCTGACGGACGTTTTCCATACGGAGAAAGTAAGAGGTAGACCTCTCACCCTCTTCAAATCAACGAATATGGGAACGAATCCTCGCCCCCTCTATCGCATCGTGATCCAAAGTCTCCAATTCGACCTCAAGTTCATACAATTTTTCCTTAGACCTTCTCGGGCAATTCGACAGCTTTCGAAGCTCACGAGCGATTGATGACGCTAGGTGACATTTGCGAGATCTGGATGCTCTTGCTCGAAGTAGCGAATTTCGCTTGGTAAGGTCCCGAATCGCGCATTTCAATGTTTCATACCATAAGAGTTTATTTGTCCCATATACTGACCAAATACGACTTCTGGCGATTAACAGCTTTATGGTTTTCACATAGTCAGGATCCCTCAACAATTGGTTATTAAAATGCCAGAAATTAGGACATCTGAGAATTGGTTGCAGAGTAAGTGCAAAGCTTAATAAAGCATGATCAGTATTAGGGAACCACGTAGTATGTAAACGTTGGACAGTCCCCTGCAATGTGGGTGAAAGTAAAACCTTATCAATCCGAGACGACCTCATCTCGCCATTAACAAAGCGTTTCCACGTGAAACTAGGGGTAGTCGGGGACGAGAGAGAATGTGCATCAATTAAATCGAATGTAGTAAGGAATTGAACAAATGCCGAACGACTAGCATCACGGTAGAAACGAACAGGGAATCGATCTCGAGCTACATCCACCACACAATTAAAATCCCACACAACGAGCAGTCCAGTGCAACCACCTACATTATAGGATAAATTTTGGAAAAAACTACGTCTCTCATAAATATCGCGTGGTGCATAAACAGATGATAACAGGAATGATAAATTTTCAAAAGTTAATTTCAGTCTCAGAACCCTACCCACCCCATCAGAAGAAACGAATGTAACATGGTCACACAAAAACTGCTTTACCAAGATGGCAACACCTTGTCGTCCAGTGGGAGAATTATTTAAAAAAACTAAACCTGGCCAAAATTTCAGAACTACATTATGAAAACCATCAGTGAAGAAAGTTTCTTGCAAACAAACAACATCAAAATTAGTTACAAAGTAATCCATATATTATATACCA
>MU033992.1:291817-339088 GCA_011833715.1 Carcinoscorpius rotundicauda
ATGAGTAATTATAGCAAGTTACTTAGAGAGTTTAGGTGAGAAACGTTTAGTAAACTCGTCACTGGAGTGGTCACGACCATTATTCAGATCAGAGGTTCACCTGGTGATGGCTCCAATGGTTTCAACACCAATTTCTTCTCGCTCTTTGGCCTCCAAACACAAGTTTTGCAGAACCTATTTTGAATTCATAAGAACTAACGTTTGAGCTTCAAACACGAGTTTTAATACAAACTCTTTCCAATATTACAATATTCCAAATAGTGTACACAACTGCCCTCAAGCAGATCTGACACTTAATTGGTTATTTTCCTTTATTGTTTCACAATCAAAAATCACTTGCTCATTGGTTGCAGATGAAGTCAGCGAGTTGGAAGCCTGCTTTGTTGTATCCATACATATACTTCTGAAATGGATACTGCATCAAATCCGCGACTTTCCTTTGCGATGCCAAGGAAGGATTTAGCATTTCCAGCAGTTTCTCGCATGCTGCCATGACACCAGTCTCTCAATAACATTAGTTTCATCTTATGAGACTTTCGTTACCCCTTTTCATGACCTTAATAGCGTTACTTACATAAATAGACGAGTAGAAACGTTTCTCAACATATCTCTGTTAAGGTAATTGCCATTTAAAAATACTCAATACTTCTGTTAATACACATCACACTTCTCCTCACTGCATATAACTGCTCAATACATGAAACATTTGAAATACAAAAATTTTTCTCCTTTAGATATTTTTATTCTAGGTAAATATTTACCAAGTAAACCTCTCCATTTCTATCATTCCGTTTAGACATCTTTGGACATTTACAATACTTTCTCTAATATTCTGCATTTATAGTCAATCTTTAACTGGGTAACAAGTTACTGCTTTTACTCCTTTACTCTAACTATCCTCATAGTTAAATTTTTAAAATATATGACATACAGATCAATCATTTCTAATAAACTTAAAACAAGAATCATGCACTTTGCTCGTATTTGTATCTAATAAACATTAACACACTACAATAACAATTTTTGACCACAATAACTTGCTTGTTTCTTAAACTATATAGTTATATAAACACTTAATATCAGAAGCAAACAATTAACATCATCTCATGTTAATATCGTCTAGCTATTACATCACATTGAAGACAATTATTTAAATAAATAGATTCCCGTCTTCTAGACACTGTTCTTTTGTTATGTTTTCATCTTCAGAATTCGTGTTGAAAGAACAAAACACCGAATCATCACTGTTTGACCCATTTGTATAATGCACAAGCCTTTATCTTATCACAATGTTCAAATGGTTGAATACGATAATCACATTACATGGTTATTGTGGGTCAATTGTCTCCATACTGAAAAACTGAAGTTTAACGTCTACACATGCAAAATTAGTCAAGTGATGAGCCTCACCTCCAAACTCTTCGATAGATTTTGGTGCACGTTTCACTCGTATCCCTACAGATGATCATCTTCGATTAACTAATTCTCATTTTTATCATCTTTGAATTCTTGAACAACTTTTCATATCGTGATTCTCGAACATTTTTGTTGGTGGTTGTAGTGACCGTGATTTTTAGTCCTATTAATTTTCCCTCATAATTTTGATTTGTAATAATTAGCTAACCTCATCAATTGGTTAAATAAATTAAAATTTTGCCAGTCTCTAACAAATCAATCTTCGTCCTAATTAGATGGGTCACCGTCAAATAAAGCAACCATTTCAGTGGCCTCTGAATAAGACAACCTTCTATTGTTGCCAGGGCTTTTTTGGTTTTCATTTTGAATTTACATAGCCAATCTAACTTCCAAAATTGCATTAAAGCCAATTCCTCATGTACCGTGTATAACACTATACTTACTAGTATTCCTACCAAGCATAATGTTATATTCACTGCGCCACCTACCTCGCGGTAGAAACTTAGACACGAGTCACGACGACGTTGTTAACGAGTGAAAGTGAACGTTACTAACTTTCGTTAGTGCAGTTAATTTTGAAGGTTCTATACAATCCGAATTTCCTCAGTCCTTTTCAGGGCTACATGTTGCTTTTTCGATCCAACTAGACTTAAAGCTCTAACACAGGTGTTATTTTCCTTACTCGGTCTACCATCAAGCCAAACACCCACTATGGGGGTCACACGGGAAAAACGAATGGCCATGAAGAAGATACCCAGGCCGACCACCCGCTCGCAGTGCCCGTCCTTTAACAACGCCAAGCGCCTGAAACTGCTAACTGCCGCGAGCACGGCTCTTTCAACCGATGACGACCCGAATACATCAAGCGATTCTCTGTCCACCCTCACTGCGACTTCAATTAGCTCGGTCAAAACCAGAAAGTGCTCCGAATCGCGCACCATGGTAAACGCAAAAGCTACCAACTAGCGCTTGCACCTGGTTAAAAATACTGTTCTCGTCATCGAGTGCAGACGCGTCTTTTTTGTGCTCTCCTAAGCTTTAGTGTGGAGTTAAAGCTAAGCCTTGTGAGCAAGTGTTTCGTTTTTTCTGTTTGAGTTTTTGTAGTTCTGCTATTTTTTGATAATGTCTTCTTCATCTAATAAGGTTATGGAAGTTATGCGCCGTACAGTGTTTTTGGAAACAACGACTTCAAGCCATGGGGACGTGATCCATGCTGTAGTTTCAACGTTTGGTGCTTCGTCGGTTACCGCTGTTGTTCCACGACCAGGAGGGTATGAGGTAACTTTTATTCTTGCAGTTGATGTGGACCTGGCTATCGATGCTGGTCTGGTTGTGAACGGGGTACCATGTGCAGCTAATGGTATAACTAAGCGAACCATTACCGTGTCTTTTATGGATGTACCTGAATATATAGACGATGATGTAATCCTGAATAAGCTTAAGGATTTCGAATGTGAAGTTAAAAGCCCTATTGTTTGGAAGCGTGATCAGGGTATCTATTTAGGTATACGCCATGTTCGGGTGTCGTTTAGCGAGAAATGTATATCTTTGTTTTATGTGGTTAAAGTTTTTGATCCGTTAGGAAAAGCAGTTATGTTGAAGGTGAAGCATGATCGGCAATCCAAAGTGTGTAATCTGTGTTTAGGAGCTGATCATTTATATCGCGAGTGTCCCCAGTTCATTTGCCGACATTGTCATGTGCAGGGACAAGTCCGACAACGTTGTCCCAAACTTGTTGTTCCTCGACCTTCTTCTGGTGACGACCCTATAGTGTCCACGCGGTTTCCTTTTCGTTCAGATGCTGGTGTAGCCACGGCTGGAACTTCTGGTCCAATTCCTGAAAATGCGGACAAAATCTATCTTAGTTCACGAGTTGATTTGAAGGCTCCTCTTTCTCGGGTGGCCTCAGCTTCCAATTGTGTGGTGGAGAATGTTTCTTCCAGGCGACCGATGGTATCTGGTGGGGGCAGGGAACGGGCCAGTAGTCACCCTCCTTCTGGTAGACGTAACTTCGATAACCACTTCCCCCTCTTACGAACAGTGGTGAGAATAATACCGGTGATGCGGAGATGCCTATACCTCGTCGTTGGAAGTATGCTAGTGTGGTTGCAATGGACACCTCACTGAAAGGTAGTGGACGAAAGCGAATATCGGACGTGCCAATACTACGCATAGCTCGGGCGAAGGCCGTTTCTCAGCCATAAATGCATTATTTTGCCATATTATTTGTTTCAGATTACTGTAAGACTATTTTATTGTATATAGTACTTTGTGCGTAATTGCTTCAATTTTTATATTTGTTCTTATTATTTTTGTGTTCGGGTCGGTTTAATTTAACTTCTCATCCAGTTTATTGCGTTTTGCATGGCGCATTTACTTACGGTGGGAGTTTTGAATTGTAATGGTTTGAGTAATATTAGTAAGCTGGTATATTATATGGATTACTTTGTAACTAATTTTGATGTTGTTTGTTTGCAAGAAACTTTCTTCACTGATGGTTTTCATAATGTAGTTCCGAAATTTTGGCCAGGTTTAGTTTTTTAAATAATTCTCCCACTGGACGACAAGGTGTTGCCATCTTGGTAAAGCGGTTTTTGTGTGACCATGTTACATTCGTTTCTTCTGATGGGGTGGGTAGGGTTCTGACACTAAAATTAACTTTTGAAAATTTATTCCTGTTATCATTTGTTTATGCACCACGCGATATTTATGAGAAACGTAGTTTTTTCCAAAATTTATCCTATAATGTAGATGGTTGCACTGGACTGCTCGTTGTGGGGGATTTTAATTGTGTGGTGGATGTAGCTCGAGATCGATTCCCTGTTCGTTTCTACCGTGATGCTAGTCGTTCGGCATTTGTTCAATTCCTTGCTACGTTCAATTTAATTGATGCACATTCTCTCTCGTCGCCGTCTACCCCTAGTTTCACGTGGAAACGCTTTGTTAATGGCGAGATGAGGTCGTCTCGGATTGATAAGGTTTTACTTTCATCCACATTGCAGGAGACTGTCCAACGTTTACATACTACGTGGTTCCCTAATACTGATCATGCTTTATTAAGCTTTGCACTTACTCTGCAACCAATTCTCAGAGGTCCTAATTTGTGGCATTTTAATAACCAATTGTTGAGGGATCCTAACTATGTGAAAACCATAAAGCTGTTAATCGCCAGAAGTCGTACTTGGTCAGTATATGGGACAAATAAACTCTTATGGTATGAAACATTGAAATGTGCGATTCGGGACCTTACCAAGCGAAATTCGCTACTTCGAGCAAGAGCATCCAGATCTCGCAAATGTCACCTAGCGTCATCAATCGCTCGTGAGCTTCGAAAGCTGTCGAATTGCCCGAGAAGGTCCAAGGAAAAAATTGTATGAACTTGAGGTCGAATTGGAGACTTTGGATCACGATGCGATAGAGGGGGCGAGGATTCGTTCCCATATTCGTTGGTTTGAAGAGGGTGAGAGGTCTACCTCTTACTTTCTCCGTATGGAAAAGGTCCGTCAGAGTCGAATTGAGTTTCATTCCATGCTCAATGATGGGGTGTGGAGGTGTTCAATGTGAATTATATCGCTGCTGTTCTGCACCAATATTATTCAGTGCTGTACACAGCAGATATTGTTTTGCAAGAAAACATCGATTTCGTACTCACATTTGTTGACAAAACTCTCACCCACGAACAAGCTCAGATGTGTGATGCTCCATTCACGGTCTCAGAAGTTATCGCTGCACTTGACAGTTTACCCATTAACAAATCTCCTGGTCTTGATGGTTTTACGTCGGAATTTTACAAATGTTTTTTACCTCATTTTGTTGACGATTTTGTTTTTCTCTTATCTGACTTTTTCCGCTCTCCACAGTTGCTCCATTCTGTGTGTTCTGGGGGTGATTGTTCCTATCTCGAAAGGGGGAGATCGACGGTTGGCAGCTAACAGCTGGCCTTTGACATTGCTTTGTACAGACTATAAGCTATTGGCGAAAGTGCTGGCTCGACGCCTTTCGAACGTGATATCAAGTTTAGTTTCAGCTAACAAATCCGGTTGTATACCTGGACGTGATGTTATTGATACTCCGTTAACTCTTGTTTTGCTATTGCAATCGTTAGAGCGAACTGGTCAGGGTGGGATCTTTCTGAAGCTCGATCAGATGCAAGCATTTGATTGGGTTGACCATAACTATATATTTCAACTTCTTCTGCGTATGGGGTTTGGCTCTACTTTTGTTTATTGGGTTCGTCTTTGCTACACCTCTATATCTAGCTGTGTGAAGTTTAATGGGTTTCTGACTGATGGTTTTGCTGTAACTCGGAATATTCGACAGGGCTGTCCCATGTCGGCTTTACTGTATGTTCTCAGTGTAGAGCCATTGCACAACATGTTAGCTGAAAATGCTTTTATTACTGGATTAGGGGGGGTGATGTGTTCCTTAACAAGCCATCCCTTATTTATCAGCACGCTGATGACACCACGTTGACCTTACGGGATGCCTCTTCTTTGCCACACGTATTGAATGTATGCGACTCTTTTGGTAGAGCTACAGGTAAGAGGATTAATTGGATGAAGAGTAAGGGTTTGTGGGTTGGGTGTTTGGCCTCTTCTGCAGACCTTCTCCTGGGAGAATTAAGAATTTCCACGGATCCTATAAGGATTTTGGGCATCGTCTTCTGCTCAGATTTCGATGTGATGCTGCAAGATACGTGGCAAGGTGTTTTGCGCAGAATATCTCGCATTTTAGTGTCGTGGCGATTTCGTTCTTTGTCACTTAAGGGAAAATCTCTTGTGGTGAAACAGTTTGAGGCACGTTTTCGCAAATGTATACTGGATTTTATTTGGCGGGGAGGTATACATAAAGTGGCATATGGTATTCTGATACGGCATTACAATTGTGGGGGAATAAACTTTGCAACAATTTCAAACGGAAAGCAAGTTTACGGGCATTGACATCAACAGCGTTGTTTGGATTTTCTTGTCCTTCCAACTTGCGACAAATTCTCTCTGGTTTCTTTTCTTGTTATGGGAATCTACATTTGGGTTTTCGGATTTTTCAGTGCCGTATTTTGCCACGTTTTGTACAATTGTTGCCTTTGTATATTCAGGAAATGTTTCAAGCATGGAAGGTTCTTCTTGGGGATAAAGGGCTCGTTCCAGCACCTCTTTCTTCACATATTTTTGATGAATCTTTGTTTTACAATCCAGCTATTGTTGATGTTCGGCACCGCACGTTAAATTTTCCTAAATTTATCACTGCAGGTTTAACTCAGGTCCGACATTTGTTGTATGAGGTGCTCCCTGGTTTTCTTCCTGTCAGGGCAGTGATAGAAATATGAACAGATGCTGACCCTTCAGCCAATGTCCGCGCTATTACTTCACACTTTAATATGCTTAAGTGGGCGTTGCCTGCAGACTCGTTGGAGTTTTTATCTACCCAGACGGCTCCCTTACCATCGACCTCACGTATAGTGGATTTATACTTTCTGGACCACACTGATACCCAAGTTCATTTTCAGGGGTTATCCCTGAAGCAGTTGGTATTTCATTTACAGTGTTCACTTGCTACAAATGTTCCTGCTCCATTCTACTGGGGGGGATATTGTTCCTCCTGGAGATTGGAAAAGCATTAGACAAAACACTTATTCTTCTTTTGTTGGGTTTCACGTTTGTGATGTGGATTATTTAGTGTGGTTGCGGGCGATAACCACAAATGTTAAGCTGGTACACATGAACAGACATCCCACGGGGCTGTGCACTTTCTGTTCACAGGCGCGGGAAACAATAGAACATCTGTTTTTCCTCTGTCCTTTTGTACAGCCTTTGTGGCAATATGTATATCAATTATTGGTGTACTATCTCGGTTGCCCTATCTCTAACTGGGTATGGAGGAGGTGCCAATTGGTGGGATCTAGTCCTACGTTACCCAGGAGATGCTGCAACATTTTTCATTTGTTTACCAACTTGACAAGAGAGGTTATATGCTCTGCTCGCTCTGTTTGTTTGGCAAGTCATAGGGACATTCATTTATGTTCAATGTTTAAAGTCCGTGTACGCAAATATGTTTATCTCCATTATCATAGATGTTTGTTGCATAACTCGTTAAATGTATTTTATTATATGTATTCTTATGTTGGGACCTTGGTAAACCAAGGTGCCCAGGGTTATTACTTATGTCCTTTGTTAAGATAAGTTATTCTTCTTTAATTGAACTGTCTTTTCATTTTTCTTGCTAATGGAAGATACATTAGATTAATGTTTTATATGTATAAATTGTCATTTTTAGTAGATTACCTGCTGTTCATAATTACCACTTTTAATTTTTACTGACTTTTATTCACTTTGTGGTCAAGTTCAGCATGGTGATCTGTCTAATTTTCATTCCATATTAATCCAATAATTTGTTTTATTTTTTGTTCATACCCCCTCATTGAGGTGGGATAAATAGAGAAAAAAACCTGGTTAAAAATAACCGATTAATAATCAGTTAAGAGTTATCACTGCTTAACCGTTAATCGATCTCGATAATCGCAAATAATCGGCTAAGCTAGTTGTATGACCGATTATGGCACATCGAGTCACTCGATGATAAAAAAAAAAAAATTATTGCCCTGCGTTACGTACATACCGTATTTTCCGGTTAATAAGCCGAGGCCAGGAATGTTCTAAGGATGATCTAATGATGACACTGGTCTAGTTGGTGTAGTGTAATTTAAAACTGTGGGAGGTTGGAGGGAGTTTCCTGACTATTTATTTGTATTACGAAAGAGATGGGAAAATAGTCACTGGACACAGCAGAGTGTACCGTTATATTTCGCGGGTAAGAAAGTATGGCGTCGGGGTTAAATGCAAGATCCAGGATGTCGTACGTTCTAATAAAAGATGTGAAGAAGCGTTATTTTCCCCACACCAGATTGCCCAAGAAACAGGGAAGATACATGCTGCATTAACTGAGGAGACCCTCACGCGGCTTCCTATCGTGGTTGTCCCAGATATTCCCAAATCCTTGCTCTAAAACGAGAAAAATTCCTCAACTCCAACATTTCGGCAAATCATAAGACGATTAACTCAACGACTACTAAGGACCGTTTGAACACTCCGAACAGCATTACTGTCAAGCCAACAACCCAGAATAAAGTCCATCAGCTCCAGCCAGCCGCTCCCTGAGCTCCTACATCCCTCAAGTGGACCTACGCCGAGGCTACAGTCCGTCGTCGTGAAAATGCGCAGTCTACGCAGACGCATCGACTACTCATTACATGTTTGGTAACGTTTGTTGCTGAGACTAATTAAAACCTGAAGAGGCCAATACAACTCCAAGAAAGAAATGATTAGAGGAATGGCAAATTCTCTACCCTAATATTTTGAGTTTCAGCCTTTTAGCCCTGAGGAATCTGAAGAGATCCTGTTTCAAAAGCTTATAGTAGACCCAAATGAGGTAAGTTCTTAAAGATTTTGGCAGTTTACATTCAGGGCGACTTGAGTCACAAAAATGATTTAAATTATGTAAAAAGAATGTACACATTTAATAATCATCAGTGAAACTTCTTAAAGACAATAGTAATTTCAGCCTACTAGGCTATCAATGTATCAATAAATTAAAAGTCCAGGTCGTAGAGGTATCGCCATGCACCACTTAACAGAACTTAATGTAATGTATCATTTCCCGACTTCTACATCGACACAACTAATGAGTACATTCTTGCCTCTATAAATTATCTAAACTAATCAAAATAGCAATCCTAGATATCTATATTTCTCCTTCTACCACCTCTGACACGAATTTACTCGTAAAGTAACCTCGTAAATATCTATATGGAAGTTGTTTTCGGTAAAAAAATATTAATAATAATAATAATATGATGATCCAATACATTTATTATTTAGCTCTCAATAAATGTTCCCAGTTTCGTTGTTCAACGTTAAGCGACAAGGAGCTCTCCGAGAGGGCCGCGCTAAGATTATACAGTTACCAATAGCGGTTGTTCTCGTTTGATCACCAGACGTCTCGTCAACCAGTGAATAGCGTAAACTTTGTGAATAGTCTGTTCTTTGTGTATATCCAAGGTGAACTTAACTATAAAAAATACGAACTTCTTGAATTGGCTAATAACTTAGATGTTTCTATCATTACTATTAAGTAGAGTTTCATTTAGAGTAACAATACTTTTCTTTCCCTCACTATAAGGTTCTCTAAACCAAAAACCACCAAACACCAGAGGTATCGCACTTTTATACAAACAGAACATGAACATCACCTTCATCGACCACAACTCACCCACGAATATATACTCTGTACCATTAAATCACCGCCACTACCGGATATAACTCTTAGATATATATAACCCCCCAGCTCACGCATGACATTCTTTAATCACAGACAACAACGACCTTTTTTCAGTTAAATTTCCAGTCGACCTCACTCAGTTTCACATGAACTACTCCAATATCTACAACTGAGATCAAGATTTACATAAGGAAACTCAAAAATAAAACACCTGGAGAAGAACGTATTCCTAATATTATTTTAAAAAATGCCTCTAACGAATTCCTAACTTCGTGAGGTTAAATTCTCCACCTTTAAGGATTAAATCTGCGAGGACGCAGCCAATCACACCACTTATCAAGATAAGCATCACTGATGCCACTCAAGCCACCACGTTCTTGAAAAGTGGTATCATTCTGTGGTTCCGTCGCTTTCGCGTCGAAGAGCCGAACTTCCTGGAAAACAACATCCTACAATGATTTAACTGTCAGCGTTTTGGTCATACCAAATAGGGGACCCCATGTCCCCTATTTTGTTTAACATTGCCCTGGACCCTCTTATACGCAAGATCGAAGAGGTTGGCCGAGGCATATCGCTGAACAAGGGACTGGATCCACTTTCTACCTTGGTGTATGCTGATGATATGGCAATGCTAGCAAAAGATCATGCTAGCCTCCAGGAAATGTTGAACACTGAACTATTACTGCTCGGGTAACGAGCTTTCAATCAACATCTCGAAGAGTGCTGGCATGCTGATTAGGGGGTCTAGTAAGACCTTTACCATCAATAACTGTTCTCCATGGACAGTTAATGGCGAAGGACTCTCGATGATAGGGGCTAACGTCTGTCCATGGACCGGGAAGTACAACGAGCCTGTAATTCCTCTCCTCGAGAAGTGGATAGATAACATCTCAAGGGTACCGTTAAAACCACACCAACGGGTTGAAGTCCTCAACCGTTTTAAGGTACCCCGGCTCTTGTACCAACTCGAACTGGGAGCATCGAGTGGTAAGATGTTAAAAGAACTGGACACTTTAATTAAAAAGGCTGTGAAGAACTGGTGTCATCTTCTGCCTTGTACGAACGACGGGTTGCTTTATTCCCGTTACCGTGACGGTGGGCTAGCACTTGTCAAGTTGGAAACGCTGGTTCTAACCCTTAAGATCAAGACGGGATTAAGGCATATAAACTCGTCAGACGAATCAATAAAATACCTAGCTCAAACTGAAAACCTAATAGAGAACATCCAAGGAATTGCCTTAATCCCAAAACCCGAACAGACTTCCGGGACATATCATTCTAATTGGAGAGATATGGAAAGGAAGCGCTGGGAAGGTCTTGCCCTGCAAGGGCACGGTGTAAGTCTCTTCAAAGGCTCAAGATCTGCCAACCATTGGCTTCCAAAGCCAGTCGGAATGAAGGACCACCACTGGGTGAAGTGTCTTGCCTTGAGGGCAAATGTGTATCCCACTCGAGAAGCCCTCTGTAGAGGGAACTTGAGTACGAGCAAAGAAGCAGTTAAATGCCGGGGTTGCTCGGCCCCGAGAGAGACCATGTCATCTTAGTGGTCAGTGTCCTTAACTAAAATCTATGAGGATACGGCGTCACGTTACAACAAGATCTGTGACCATTTAGTAGCAGAATGTGTAAATAAAGGGTGGAAAGTACTCAAAGAACCCACCATTCAGGCAAGTAATGGTGAGCGTCGGAGACCGGATCTGATCTTCCACCGTGAGGAAAAAGCGGTGGTCGTTGACGTGACGGTTCGATACGAACTCATGTATAGCTCCCTCCAGGAAGCATACGATTCCAAGGTCGCCCGCTATGAAGAGCTCGCACCACAGATTAAAGATCTAACTGGTGCAACTTCCGCTGTCTTTCACGGCTTGCCAATATGTGCCCGAGGTGCCTGGTATCCTGGGAACACGGAAGTACTGGCGGACCTGGACATAAACTCAAAGTACTTTGAGGAGTTCCTACGTCGAAGAACGATGCTTGACACCCTCAATGTGTTGTGGAAGGCAAACGGTGAGTCACACCTGGCCAGGTAAAGCAATTTACCAACCGCAACATATTACGACAAAAACAGCCTCTTGACGTTAGACAATGTAGGTAATGCGCAGTAAGAGAATCGAAGTATGCGCTCTCACTATCGGCATCTGTCGATACAGTCGACCCTGACGTAAAATTGGGTAACTGTATAATATCGATAGCCAAATAGCTCGTCATCTAATTAGTGACGCGCATGAATGGATTAACGAGATTCCCACTGTCCCTATCTACCATCTAGCGAAACCACAGCCAAGGGAACGGGCTTGGAGAAATCAGCGGGGAAAGAAGACCCTGTTGAGCTTGACTCTGTGAAGAGACATGAGAGGTGTAGCATAAGTCGGAGGTCGCTCTGCAGCCCCCGTTGAAATACCACTATTTTAATCGTTTCTTTACTGACTCGGTGAAGCGGAGAACAGGCAAAGAAAGGAATGTCACCTATAGCAATTGCGGAGGACAACATGCGTGTCCCAAATTAATTTGTTGCCGCCATTAGGGCTAAATTTGCCGATCTTCAACGAGGACAATCTGCCCCTGTTCCTATTACCAAGTTTCCTTCATTACCCAAACAAACAACAACTACTGTAAAACAACCTTCCACGAGTAGACAGCAACAGGCCCGTAGTTATGCCGACACTGTACCACGACAAAAGGAACAAGAACCACCCAAAGCACAAAATGTCGCATTCTCATACATTAAACCGTCACATCTCATGGTTTTCATCGTCCACGTCATGATTGCAGCTGCCAACGAAGACCTTAGCCGTGACCAATTTCTTATCGATTCATGCAAAGCAGCTCAACATTATCTGATGATCCCAGGTTTATCTCCTGACACTCTTGAACAACGCATCATCGATGGACTTTCCGGATCTTCCGAATAGGTAAGACCACAAAATTCTTTACCTTCCTTCACATAAACATCCAAGGTGAACTTAACTATAAAAAATACGAACTTCTTGAATTGGCTAATAACTTAGATGTTTCTATCATTACTATTAAGTAGAGTTTCATTTAGAGTAACAATACTTTTCTTTCCCTCACTATAAGGTTCTCTAAACCAAAAACCACCAAACACCAGAGGTATCGCACTTTTATACAAACAGAACATGAACATCACCTTCATCGACCACAACTCACCCACGAATATATACTCTGTACCATTAAATCACCGCCACTACCGGATATAACTCTTAGATATATATAACCCCCCAGCTCACGCATGACATTCTTTAATCACAGACAACAACGACCTTTCTTCAGTTAAATTTCCAGTCGATCTCACTCAGTTTCACATGAACTACTCCAATATCTACAACTGAGATCAAGATTTACATAAGGAAACTCAAAAATAAAACACCTGGAGAAGAACGTATTCCTAATATTATTTTAAAAAATGCCTCTAACGAATTCCTTGCACACCTAACTAACCTGTTCAGCCTGAGAAAAAGGAGAGGTTATTTTCATAAGGCATGGAAATCTGCCATTATTACTCTAATACCCAAAAAAAGGATCTCTTTCACGCCACCCTAATGATTTTAGACCAATAAGTTTGTTAAATTGTATTGGCAAACTCATGGAAAAAATAATTACTTCCAGATTGCTCTGGAAATTAGAAAGCGAAAACCTTTTATAAAACATTCAAAATGCTGGCCGCAAAGATAGACAGACTGCAGATCATCTTGTTAGGCTTGTAGAAACGAGCTTTACAGGGTTCAATAAACTCCAAGCCACAGTTGCTGTATTTCTACATGTGCAAAAAGCGTTCGATACTGTCTGGCACAATGGCTTGAGATATAAACTCTCAAAAGTTTAAAATACCCCCACTTACCTTAGATGGATTTCAAACTTCCTTGAAAATCGTACGGCCAGAGTTAGAATTGATTCAAATCTTTCTCAGTCATTTACCTTCAACGCAGGTGTCCCACAGGGATCGGTTCTTAGCCCCCTACTATACTCACTTTTTGTCAACGACTTACCGCAGCTGACCACGTCATATACCTATGCATCACAATATGCCGACGACATTGCCTTATGGTCCACTTCATGGGAACCCCCCTCTAGCGGCTAAGAAAATACAAAAAGCTTTAAATAGTATTACTCACTGGTGTAATAAATGGAAAAATCACTCTAACACCGCTAAATTGATTGGTATTACATTCAACACAAGACTTACTTGGAACTCCCATTTCAAAAACGTTAGAAAGTGCTATCCAGAATCTCATACCTCTGCAGAATTAGTCATTACACCCATGGCTGCAGGTCTGAAACTATTCTACATATTTACAAAACATTCATTAGACCCCTAATGGAATATGGAGCCATGGTAACATGTAACATTAACAAGAATCAAGTATTACTATTGCAAAGAATTCAAAACCGAGTTAAACGACTCGCTCACCTCCTGCCATATACACACACCTGTTGAATATATTTAAAAACACACTAAAAACTTACCTATTTCCGAACGTGTAATTAAACTTGCTTCTAAATATTTTAAAAAATCAACTCATCTAACGCACTCACTTCCGACTTTAAAAACATAGCAGCTACTCCTTAATCCTGGTGTAAATACTTATCGCCATTTAATTTTATTCTCAATCAGTCTAACACAACATAATTCTTGTTTCTCTTTTAATAACATATCTTGCTTTAAAGTCTCGTTTCAGGTCCTGTCCACCTCCCAAGACCAGCATACCTCAAGGGCACTACGCGGGCTTCTTTCGGTCCCGTCTAGTGAAAGTGGGTTTTCTCGGGGTACTCCCGTTTCCCCTACACCTAAATTTGAGGCATTAAATATATAGATCCCTGCCAGGGCACTTTGATCCATCGACCCGTGCCCTGTCCTGAAATGGTCCGTTTGGTTGTTTGTATTTCATCCGGCTTTCTTCTCGTTGTCTCTTCTCATCTGCTGCTTCGTTTGGGGTTTGCCTTGCCTTCGTTTTGGCGCCTTCCACGCCTACCCCACCAGACTAGACTATCATTGACTCAAATAACATGTACTCCCACCTTTCCGATTATCCTCATCATCCATTTATTTAGTTAACATTTTAACTTCTATCGTGTGCGGGGTTGAAGGAGAACTAATCTAACAATTTCACTAATGAGGACACGTGCAAACGGTCCGCCGCTTTCGGAAATATATCAAGTAAACATCATACAATCTACTGCAGCAGACATGCCTTCCTCTGAAGGCGAAATATCGAGTGACCTTGACACGAGCGGCTCATCGGTCACCAGCCCGAAATCTCCCCTTCGATCTCCTGCCGCTTGTGATGAAAATAGTAAGTGTTCAAGAAGCTGCTGACTTGACGCCAACCAAATAGGTCAAGGTACATCCCCATCACCAGTATCACCCGTATCGGTTGTTAAAGAAACGACCGCGATCGACCTTGAAGCCAGCCAACCCAGCAAATCAGTTCAAGGTCAATCAAGCAGTCAAGGCAAAACCGCAACTCCTCTCCCACCTGCGATTGTGGTAGGAATTCCCGCTGCAGTTCGACAGCCCGAGGTTGCGAAACACCTCCAGGTCCTTTTTCCCTTGGTGTCATTCCTTGAAGTTCGCCGCCTTCCGCGAGGCGGACTGGTCATAAAATGTAAGGAACCCAAAGACTATGTAAAGTTGTTGAAACCTTGGCCTCCATAAGCTATTAAAGGAGTTAAGCTTAACATCCATGTACCTGGCAGATCGACCACCTTCAATACAAGTCGTGATTCGTGGGCTCGATAGCGATATCAGCCCACAAGAAATACAAGAAGAATTATCTAGCCAGGGTATAACTCCCTCAAAATTCGAACGAATTAAATCAGCGAAGACAGGCCTCCCTACGCCGCTAGTCCGAGTTTCACTACAAGACGCCGCGCTAGCCGAGAAGTTAATTAAAAACGGCGTGACCATGTGGTTTTTAAAACTCCGAGTCGAAGAATCCAAGCAATCCGCGGCACTAACTATTCTCCAGTCCTTCAACTGCCAAAAATTTGGGCATGCAAAAGCTGCCTGTAAAGCCTCACCAAGATGAGTAAGATGCAGTGGTCAACACGCAGTCCAGGAATGCCCCAAGAACAGAGACGATACATGTTGCGTCAATTGCGGAGGCCCTCACGCGGCTTCCTACCGTGGGTACCTCAAATATTCCCAAGTCATAGCCCTCAAACGGTGAAAGTTTCTCGGATTCAGTAGGACAGCTAATTCGAACATGATCAAGTCGTCGACCCTGAAAGACAGTCTGATTACTCCAGCCAGTAAGACCGTCAAGCCCACTTCCCAGGAGAAAGTCCAACGGCCTCAGCCAGTCGCTCCATCAGCTCCCACATCCCTCAAGCGGACCTACGCAGAAGCCACGACCCGCCGCCGTGAAACTTACCTCCAGTTACTCATGCTAACGACCCTGAATCTATCAACGAATATTTACTTAAAATCACTAATGCAACAGAAGCTATACATAAAATAGTTCCCAAACGTCGCATCGAAAACCATCCAAACACATGGAAGCTAACAAGAGAAATACATTCATTAATCACCAAAAGACGCAGACTGAGACGTCAATTTACAACTTCCCGTAACCTCACGATTAAAACCGAAATTAATCGGGTGACCAACCTAATCAAACGTCGCATTAACGAACAAAGAGACCAAAACTGGACCGAGTTTTGTGAATCTTCAGACAAGTCTTATAAAGACCCAGCCATATTCTGGGAAAAGTTCAAAAGTATCTGCAATGACAGCTCAACCAACAGAATTCCCAATCTAAAACACAACAACACTGTTGCAACTAACGACCTCGAGAAAGCCAACTTACTCGCTGAGTACTACAAACAGGTTTTCGCTACTCCCAATTCGCCGCATTTTAACCATACTCATGTGCACTGACCAAAATTTTATTCAAAATAATATGGCAGCGGTCAGTTCGCATTTCCCGTGCCGTTTACCCCACAGTAACTCTGTCCACAGTACTGACCTTCAAAAACTAGTCAAACCAATCACACCAGCTGAGATAAAATTGATTATTAAAACTAAAAAAAACAGTGCCCCAGGTGAGGATGGTATACAAAATATTCTCAAAAAAGCATCACCTTTATTCTTAAGACACCTAACTTGTTTTTCCAGGTACCATGTTATACGATTAGCTAATTCTTTCTAACAAGAGCTTCTCTCTGAAATACAAAACGCTTCCCGCAAAAATAGACAGATAGCTGATCACTTAGTTCGGCTTACCGAATCAATTACTCAAGGTTTCAACAGAAATCACACCACTGTTGGCTTATTTTTAGATGTAAAACAAGCCTTTGATTCTGTCTGGCACCTGGGGCTTAAATTTAAACTCTTCCAATTCAACTTTCTGCCCACCCTAACTGAATGGATTTCCAGTTTCCTTGATGATAGATTAGCTAAAGTTAGAATCAGGAATGCTACATCTCGCATTGTTCCCCTCTCAGCGGGAGTTCCCTAAGGGTCTGTTCTCAGCCCTCTGTTGTACATTCTCTAAGTTAATGATATCCCATTCCCGCCGCTCAAATATACCTGCGTCGCAATATGCCGACGATATCGCGGTATGAAGCATGTCACGTGATCCCCTCCTCGCTGCCACGAAAGTCCAAGCCACATTAAATAGGATTACCACCTGGTGTAATACGTGGCGGGTAGAACTTAATGTCTCCAAAACGCAGGCCATATTTAAACGCAAAATTACGTGGAAAAACAAATCTCTTCCCAAAGTTAAACTAAAATTGGCGAACACCGAAATTAAATTTTCGTCTACTGTTAAATTCCTGGGCATTATATTTAATAGAAAGCTTACATAAACGAATCATTTTCAATCTATCCTTTCTAAGGTTTATAAACGCATCTTCTACCTTAGACGCATTAGCAGCATAGTCCGTGGTTGTAGGTCCAGCATGATTCTCGCCATTTACAGAACCCATATTCGGCCAATAATCGAATACGGTAGCATGATCACGGTAAACGCTCCCTCTTCCCATCTTAAAAAATTACACCAAGCCCAGAATCTCGCCATTCGTCTTGCGCTCCGCCTGCCCAGATACACTCCTTTAGCATACATAGAGCGAGCCCCATCTCGCCTCTCAAAAAGAGACTCACCTATCTTGCAGCCAAACACTACAAAAAAGCAGACATCATTAACAAACCAAATTCCACAATTAGCAGCTACCCCGCGCTCGTGGCAGCGATACCTCTCGCCGTATAATTACATACACGCCCTGAATGTAAACTCAAGTGTATAATCATCATGTTTCCATTTTCAGCATCGGGCACTGGTGAGGTTGGTTTCTTTCGGCGCCTCACCAGTGAAAGTGGGTTTTCTCGGGGTACTCCCGTTTCTCCTCCCCCCCCCCACAGCAAAAGTTCTGTCTGATAGGATCTAGAGATCTCGGCCCTGAGAAGAGGCACGTCATTTGGCTTATAATATTTAAACACAAGTTCTGTTATCATCATTTACTTTTCAAAATTTTAAATAACCATAACGCCTTGCGATCAAAAGTCCTGTTCATGTCGACGCACTGTGTTTGCATTTCCCTGCTCTCTCCATGTCAATTAGAACACATATCATCGTGAGCCTGTGGATGTGGTGCTGAATCTTCCTTCGTCCTTTCTTCCTCTCCTCTCTTCGGCGGGCCATACCGTACTGACTCAGCTTTTCATGACGCTCCTCCAGTTGAAACTTAATACTATATTAGCCTCGTGGTCATCTAACTTTTTGGAAAATAGAAAATGTAGAGTAAATGTTGAAGGACCTTTTTCTGAATACTTTACTCCACAAGCTGGTGTCCCACAGGGAGGGGTGGTTAGCCTTATACTCTTCATCATGTATGTAAACAATATGCCACTGAGGGATCCAAATCACGAATTCTCTTCACAGTTTGCAGATGATGTGGCAGTCTGGAAAAGTGCCGAAACACCCACGATAGCAGCTGCAAACATACAACAACTAAATAGAATAAGTGAATACTGTCAAAAATATAGAATAAAAATAAACACGGCAAAAACAGAACTTGTAGTCTTTACGAAATTGACAAAACACAATAGCCAGAATTATGTATGAATGGCACACTACTCCAGATTGCCCCATCTGCAAAATTTTTAGGTCGGACCTATGATTCAGAATAGACTTGGATCAATTATATAAATGACATTAAAAACAAAATTTGGCGAAGAAATAACTATGTTAGGAGTCTAACTGGTAAAAACAGTGGAGCATCTACAGATAACATACTAAATATCTATAAACATATATATGACCCGTAATAGACTATGCAGCTCCAGCATGGATAACTGTAAGCAATAAAATAATTAAAACTAAACTACAAACAATCCAAAACACACTCCTCACAACTGCATACAGAGAATATCAACTCAATTCATTCACAAATACTCGAACATACCAACCATAGCAGATAGACAACTACATATTACAATAATGTACTTTAATAAGAATTGGACGAAAAACGAATAAATGTGCGAACTAGACCGGTACCTCATACATGATGAAGCTAATCCTAAACATCTGTCCCCAGTTAATTTATATTTCAAATATAAAAAATAAAATATATAAAAAGTTTAAATTAACTAAAAAATTTATTTTTAATTTATCTATTTGAAAAAAAATGCCACCAGCAAACTTAACATTCTGCTAAACAGAATAAAAACTGTATACGAGCCAAAATACATGGACATTGCCCTGAAAAGGACAAAATAAAAATTCAGTTCAAAGTCAAAATAACAATCAGCCAAGAATATTAGTACAGGCAGGAGGAAGAGGTTGCAGAGAACCTGACCCTGCAGGGTATAAACTTATATTACCTAAACACCAACGACATTCTTCTACACTTGAAAAGCTTCACAAATGAACCCATCACAAGAAAATATCGAAAGCTGAAATATAACACATCAGGACAAACCAACAAAGAAAAAGCAGAAGCCTTCAAGATCAATTACAAAGCACATGTAAAAACATAATGATAAAGACATGAACAGCTATTACTACAATAAAATAAACAATCACATAACAAATAACAATTATATAAACAACACTTTCCAGTCAACATTAAAAAAGCAACACTAACTACAATACCCAACTACTCACAAAACAAATCAAACTAAATGAACTTAACAAGGAATCAAAAACAAAAAACAAAGCATCAAGAAACGATGGAATACAAAATATTATTCTAAAAAAAAAAAAGTCACTCCAAAATGATTTGACCACCTATTAGCCATATTTAATTGATGGCTACATCCCAGTCTTTTGGAAGCAAGCTAAAATTTTAATGTTCCACAAAGAAGGAAAACCAGCCAATAAACCAAACAGTTAAACCAATCAGCCTGACCAACTGTCTAGGTAAAAATTCTCGAACGAATAATAAGCAAAATGCAGTGTAAACGTAGAGGGAACTTTCTCAGAGTTCTTCACTCCAGAAACTGGAGTCTTCAAGGAGGGGTGGTTAGTCCTATTCTTTTCACCATGCATGTAAATAATATGCCACTTAAAAGACCCAAATCATGGATACGCGTCACATTTGCTAATGTAGCAATCTGGAAAAGTACCCTTACACCAGAAGTCTACAATTTAAAACCACAACTAAATAGATTACGTGATTGATGCGAAAAAAAAATACAGAATTAAAATAAATACCGCGAAGACACAATTTGTAATATTTTCAAAATCACTGAAACATCAAAATGTTCAACCACAGATTTAACATGAATGGAAAGCTTCTCCAAACTGCTACATCTGTAAAATATTTAGGGTTAACATATTATTCTAAACTTACATGGATAAAGCATGCAAGTAACTTAAAAACTAAAATTTGGCGAAGAATAAGCTATGCTTGAAGTCTAACTGGTAAAAAATACAGAACAATCCTGAAAACATCATTAAAATACACAAGACATACATTAGACCTTGTTACGTTTGTTTTTATGTTTTATGAACGCAACAGAAAGTCACAGAGCTTGTATAATTTATTTCAGTAAACTAATATATGTAACAGATATAACGTAAATTATATATTAACAATAACAGATATTCAGTTTTAACATTCAAAATCAATTACGATGAATGTCCCAAATTTGTTGTTTTCCAATTTTCCTCGGTTTCTCTTAAACAGTCCCGTACGTGTCGACACTCAGCACATCCAGTAATTCAAATGAATCGCAAAGATTGATGAAACAAAATCACAGTTTCTGTAGATCTAGCTTTAGTCACAAAGTTAAGTTGAATAACCACACAGCGAACGTTGAAAACTTCTCGAACAAAGACTATTTCTTGAATTAAATATAAACTAATGGCTGACTCTTCTTCTTTTGAATAAAACTAATGTCTGACTCCTTTCTAACTTCTTTCTCGCATCTTCGTCTGTTTATACATTTGTAGGCCTCTTTTCTCGAACATTCACGGGAACTTCGACAGAGTAATCTGCGCATGTATGTTTTTGCACGAGACTACGTCTAGACACTAGGCTGCCAAACATTTCCATTTATAGTCATATTTGATCTACCTAATTCTAGAAAGTTCCAAATGTTATTTTAAATGAAGAACATATTTTATTGTTTAAACTTTGAAACAGTAATATAAATATGGAAATATAAATAATAGAAATGAAAATTTAAACACAACATGTTGTCGTTTACAAAACATTTACATAACAGACCTGTAAGAGACTATGCAGCTCCTGCATGGATCAGTGCAAGTGTAAACCAAATACAAACCTAATTTCAAACATTAAAAATACACTAATTACATCAGTATACATAGTACCTAAAACCACTTCAAAGTTCATGCATAATTACTCAAATACACAAACAATACCAGATAGACTTCCACAGAGTACAAAGAAATATTTTGATAAAACTTGGTGAAAAAATGAGTTGTTATGCGAACTAGTCAGATATTGCATATATGGAGACCTAAACACCTCTCCCCGTTAAATTTCTACACTAGATCATTAAGATAAAATCATTTAAAATAATAATAGAACAGAGCTAAAATAAAAACAGGCCACTTACGTTCTAGACTTGTTTTAAAAAAAAAAAAAAAATCAAAGAACAATATTAAGGGACATTGCCCTGAAAAGGATTTGATTAAACTTGAAGTATCACTCCAGCCATTAAGTATTTACTCGAAATATATTAATCTGGCCACTCCAATAAAATAGTGGAAGGAGGAAAAGGTCTAGTGTACCTGACCCTCCTGGGTATACAAATAAATATACCCCAACACCAGAAAGAGAGAGAGAAAGAAACATATCGCCTGGCTACAACAATCACCTCGAAATGGGTTGCTAAGCCTTTTCGAATTTCACACGTGGAGGATACCATAATTTTACGTTATATACACACATGCAAGATCAATTTATTAACTTTAGACACTAATATCCATTTTAAAGCATATGAAAGTTTCATTAAACGAAATGCACACCCTACCTCATTGTAGCTTTCGATCAAATGTCAAACCATTATCACAAATTTAAAATGACGGAAAAAGAACCACCCGCACGCCATTTTAAGCTGTTGAACGATTACGCACACGTCACCTCTCGATGTACGTGTACATATAAGGGACCGTTTCAAAAATGAAGTGTTGAAAGTATGATGCAAAACATAAGCTCCATCCCAACAAAATAAAAAAGTTAACGAGGCTGTTATTTTATATACTAGCTTAAAATTACTAGTTATTTTAGTTCCGAACTTGTACAAAACTGCAGACCTGTAATTTTGACATCACAAACATCAAATTTTAAACAGTACTGCATTCAAAATACCACGTCACTCGCTAAAATGTGTATTTGTGTTCTTTTGATATTTACTTTTAAGTTGAAAAATGAATTAATACATTAAAATTTGAATTATAATCTATAATTTAATTCCAAAAGTATCAACAAATGTATAAAATAAGAGTTTAATAAAATTTTAAATACAAGTCAATCACAGGATGACATAGACTTTGACGAGTGATTCGATGCGAAAGGGTTAATTAAGGTAGTTAAAAGGGGTGTCTATGGGTATGAGGTAAGCTATTCTTATATATGTGTTTTGTTAAATCTGGAGATTTTTTGAATAAAGTTAAATGTGTTACATGGGACCATACTACCATATTCGGCAACAAGGCTTATGTCTTATATACAAATATAAAGGTAGTTTTATATCATTTGAGAATTCCCCCGATTCCTCTCAGATAATATAACCGTTGATTTCACTGGAATAATTGTTTTGATGTGTAGTGGACATGTTAGATTTGAGTTTAAGTTGATTCCGAAAATGTGATGTTCTCAGAAAGAATGATTTTAGTGTCATATAGTTTTACTTTAACCTTGTGTAATTTTTTTTTTCACGTTTAAAACATCAATAGTATCTTTAGATTGTTTTTTTAGGGTAAGCGCAACGCGCTATTTATTACACCAATTTATGCTTGCACTAATTGACGTCTGTTTCCAGTGAGTAGGAAAGGATTAATGACCGATTCCTGAGGAACACCACCATGTATATGGAACATATTGGACATATCGTTTGTTCTGAATTTAGCCATCCAGCGGATGAGGAATTCTGGTATTATCAATACAGATTATTTATATAAAAGAGCATTGTGCGATATGGAATAAAAGGCACGTTTAATGTCCAAGAGGACACCAATTAATACATGATTACGGTTGAAGGCATTGAAAATTGATTCAGATAGCCTTGCAAGGTGGTCAGTTATCTGTATTTGTTTTGGAAACATTTTGGATATTCAATAAAATATTGTTTGTTTCAACAAAATAGATAAGTCTATTAATGTGAATGTTTTTCTAGTAGTTGATCTAAGTTGTTTAAAAGGTTAATAGGACTATAGTTCGACTGATTGTGAAAATTTTTAGAAGATTTGGCAATTACTGTTATAGTTGGAATTATTTTCTTTTGTTTGTTTTGGAAATTCGCACAAAGCTACTCCAGGGCTATCTATGCTAGCCGTCTCTAATTTTGCAGTGTAAGACTAGAGGGAAGGCAGCTAGTCATCACCACCCACCGCCAACTCTTGGGCTACTCTTTTACCAACGAATAGTGAGAATGTACGTCACATTATACACCCCTACGGCTGGGAGGGTGAGGATGTTTAGCGCGACGCGGGCGCGAACCTGCGAACATCGGATTACGAGTGCACGTCTCATCGCGCTCGGCCATGCCAGGCCCGTTATTTTCTTGATTCATTAAAGTTTAAAATTGTTTATAATGGGTGATTAGAAATAAATGTTTTTAATTGTAATTCAGGTGTGAGTTTTTAATGTTTTATATATGTAAATCTGGTGGAGACAATAGCATTTGTGGTGGCTTCAGTTAGAAATATAGTTAGCTCATTCCAGCATTCAGTATTGTTAATATGGGAAGGAAAGTCTAAAGAGAGAGATTTTAACAAACTGTTAAATGTTTCTGAGTTTGTCTTGGAAAAGTAGTAAATCTGAGGTTTGTCATGAATATTGGTAGTTTTGTTAAACAAGTGAACTGCGAGGAGATCATTACCAATATGTTTATTAACTTTAATGTTTGATATGTGGTGCGAAATACCCGGGGGTCGCTAGGACCAAATCTACAATGTCATTTGAGTCGTGAGTATGCATGTGTGCAGGTTGATCACTATTCATTTAAATACAACCATTTCTATTATTTCTGCAACAGAAGAAATTCTGGTATTTTGCATTTAAACGCTTATTTTGATTACACGACGATGATTCCCAATTTTAAGTCCTTTAATAGATTGGTTTCCGGTGAATGGTTATGTCTTACATAAAGTATGGTTAATGTAAAGGTTGAAAAATTATTGTAGGTGATATCGGATACAATCATGTTGTTAATTGGTTCTAAAGGCAAGTCATTAAATTTAGTTTTGAGATTGTATTTATAAAGTAAAGCAATATCTCTATTATTCAGTGATAACGAGAAAACCCACTTGTAGAGAAAAATGTATTTTTAAAAATGGCTGTTTTGAATTGAGAAATTTTTTATGTATAGGAGCGAACAACGTTTAGACCTTCTTCGGTCATCGTCAAGTTCTCAAAGAAAGAAAGAGGTAACTGATCGATAGCTAACTACATGTTTGAAGGCGGTTGTATAGCTGAATGTAAAGGGCGTGCTCAGATGTTTAATATATGTAAATATGAGGTGTTGTATAAGTAAGGCTTCTTTAATTTTGCGTTTGTTTATGTTTGTTTCTTTATTTAGTATTTGTGTGTTTTTTATGGTTATGTTGTGTCCATTTGACTTGCAGTGTTCGAAAACGTGTGAAGGTGACTTTTTGTGTTCTTTGAATCTGGTTTCCATTCTTCCACTTGTTTCTCCAACATGAAAGTCATGGCAGTCATCACATTGTATTTTATAAATAATGTTGGTGTGGTGTTTGTCAGTTTACTTTGGATGTAGTATAGACCTTAGTTTTGTGCCTGGTTTTTGAATAAATTTGATATTAGCTGGAATATCATATTTTGTCACTAGTTTTTGCCGAATGTTGGTTATTTTTCTGTTAATGTCGGGAATATATGGTATGCAGCAGTATATGGTTTAGTGATATTTTAATTCGTTAGATATATTCACTTTTGTTTGTTGATTTTGCTTTTGTCTAGGTGTGTGCGTATTATATTTTCTTATAATATTTACAGTAACATTTTGTTATTATGTTCATTCATTGTACAGTAACACTATTGTCAATATTTTTCATCCATTGTACAGTAACACTATTGTTATTATTTTTATCCATTGTACAATAACATTATTTTCAGTATTTTTCATCCATTTGTGGAGGAAACTTATTGGTATTGTTTTATTTTGTCTAATTCATCGTTAATTTTATCTGATGAGCATAGTTTTGGGGCTGTGTTTATGTGGTTTCTCAGTATATCGAGTTTTTGTTTTGTTTTATGTGCTGAGTTTCAAGAAATGTAGAGTCCAGTATGGGTGATTTCTTACGGTGGATTTGTTTTAAATTGTATATTGATTCTTGTAATTTTGAGGTTAAGAAATGACATTTGATTGCTTTCTTCTTGTTGACATGTGAAGTTAATGTTGGGATATATACAAAGTTGATTGAAAAATTAAGTGTGTGTTCTGTATATATGAATCCCGCAATCGTGTCGCCCACATATCTGTACTGGTATATTGGTGGATGTAATGCTCTGTTAATCGCTTGTGTTTCAACTTGTATCATAAAAGTGTTGGCTAGACAGATGATATTTAGGCTATTTGTTTGTACATAGTTGTAGTTGTTGAACATGTCTTTATCGTGGTGAATCCTGTAATTCCTAGTGCTGATTTGGTTTGCTTCCTTGTCTAAGTCCCTAAATCTGTTTTAATTCAGCATACCAATTGATGGTCTAGGTTCATTTTTTTGTTTTTGTATGTCATGTAGTTCTTTGCATTTCGTGATCAACGTGGTTTTAAGTGTGTTTTTTTTTCTGGAAATTTTGTATAAAGTTTGTGCACTGATTAGAATTTTTTGACAGTTTTACTTTTATAAAGTTGCGGGTTAGATGTTCCTTTGTACGCTGTTGAATGAAATAATGTCATTTTTTTCTATTGATAATTGATAGACAAAATATAACCATAGAAAACACCCAAATACTAAATAAGGAAACAAATATAAACAAACGCAAAACTAAAAAGGCCTTACTCATACAACAACTCGAGCCCAAAATAAACCAATACAAAGAAACACCTCTGCTGATAAATATATCAAACATCTAAGCACGTCCCCTTCATTCTTACACTCAGTTACACAACTCCCTTGAAACATGTATTCAGCTATGAGTCAGTTACCTCTTTCTTTCTTTGTGAACCTGATGATGACCGACGAAGGTCGAAACTTTGTTTGCTCCTCTACATAAAAAGTTTTCTCCACCCAAACCAGATGTTTTTACATATAATATCTTTATTATTGTTTACGCGAGGAACTGATTTAATATTAAATCCCAGAAAATTAAATGGATAATTATGTTTCAGTAAAGTTTTGTCCAGAGAAATTATAATTGCATCCTTCTACTGCACAGTTGTAAAGTTTAATCTTCTTATGGAATAAGCCTCTCTGAATACTTGTATGTAAAAATAAAATCATTTGCCTTGTGGGCTCGACGAAAAAGAGACAATTATTTAAAGTTCTGAATACAACTATTGTAACCAACAGTATAACAAACATTTGAGTAAAATGGCATTTTACACAACTTAAAGGATTTATTATAAACACGAGCTAGCTCCCTAGCACATGAGGTACTAAATAGTGAGGGCGGTGATCTGTAAGACAATGATTACGCTTTCCATGACTCTCGTTATATTTCCATGATAGTTCCTGATCACGGAGTGAAGTGGAGTTGTGTAGTGCTGATAGGTGAGCTACTGACAGTATTCTATGAGGTTGTACAGAAATAAATGTTTTTTTTTAACAGCGAAGTTCGGAAAAGTATAAACCAGTGATGTAAAACATGCTTTTATCAAAGTAAACATCATTTTATTCAACACACTTGTGCCAACGTATAACGATGCTGTTTATGCCCCTGCTGTAGAAATCAGAGTTTCTATGATCAATGAATTCTCTGAAAGCTCCTTCTGCAGCTGCTTTTTTGAAAGCAGTTATTGTTCAAAAATTTCTCAAAGTGCTTGAAAAAAATAAAGAATCTCTAGGGGGATGAGGTGGTTGGCAATGCTTCTACCGAGCTGTTTTCACATATTGTTTCTTGTGCCTAGCTGTTCTTCAACATCACATATTGTTTTGCGAGGGTCTATCTTAACTGTTTCTCTTAATGTGTTTTCATCTAAGGATGGTTTCCTTACACGACCTTCGTGGTCTTAAAGACTTTCATCTCCATGTCGAAACCTTTGGAACCAGAGTTGAACTGTATGTTCAGTAATACATCCATGGTCGAATGCCTGGCTGATGTTCCGTGTAGTTTCAGTCGCTTTCGTCGAAGTTTGAAGTTATAAAAGAAAACCAGACAAAAGTTCTTCTTATCCATATTGCCTTGAGAGTTACAAATCTTACTCTGAATGGAGTTGAAATAGCAGGCAATTAACACACCTTGCAAGTGAGAAACGTTGAATTAAACCAACCAACCAATCAATGATAAGTTACTCAATATTCAGCTTCTAATTGTCATTGTGAGAATTCTGACATTTATTTCTAGACAACCTAATAGCAGCTCGTTGCTAAGTGACCTAGTGGTTGGGTTTTAATATTTATTCGAGTTTAAGAATCTTGTTAACAGGGAACTCCACCACGTATCTGATGGTTAAATTAGGAATGATCGAGGGATAGTTAAGGAGAGATTTATACCAAAACATAAGTAACTGTTGTATGTATGAAACATATCTATGCTTTGATATTTTAACATTTTACGCAGGTCAGAGTCTGGAATAAACAGATTCAGAGAAAGGATGTTGTTGTTGTTGTTGTTTAAAATTAAGCACAAAGCTACACAATGGGCTATCTGTGCTCTGCCCGCTACGGGTATCGAAACCCGGATTTTAGCGTGTAAGTCTGCAGACATACCGCTGAGCCACTGAGGGGCTCAGAGAAAGGAAGTTCTATGCCTGATATCGAATTTTATGGTAATTCTTTACTCAACCAACAGGTAGATTAAACTGCGATGATTGTCAGAAACACCTCGTCACTATGACTTAGATTAGCTGTTAAACAGGAATTATGTCAGTCACTTGGTCAAAAAACCAACGAATGTTTTTAGTGTATTCTTTAAACACTATATGACGATGATTCCTATGAAATGTATGGAGTGCATTTTATAATTACTACTATTTGGTTATTTGTATTTGATACAGTTATACATAATAAAATCTATGTAGTATCTCTCTCTAATTTCCAATATATCTAACCAAGTCTCAAGCGATATTTATAACATATGTGTACTAGTAGGTGTAATACCTACATTAATGGCACATCAAGATATGAAAATATCTGACAGAAGCTTGAAAACTTTAATGAAAGAACGTAGTAAAACTAGCTTTTCAAACAATCTAGTTATTCTCGATGTTGGAAGGATAATTTAACAGTGAATTTAACTGAAATGTTAGAGAGTAATTGAAATTATATAAATTAAAATATTTTGGAAAGGATAAAGTTTTTTCAATGTTTTTAATATTGTTTCTGTATATAGCATTAAAGTACAAACTGTACATGTACGGTGACACTTCTAGTTTGTGCTAGTCCTATATTGGAAATGACGTGTCTGTAATAATGAAGTAACATAGTCAGAAGTTAATTGTTGTCACTTTTACAGAGACAGGCCTGTTTCAGACATCTATATAGGATCAGAGTTTAGTTTTCTACCCCATTTATTTTCTACTGGGAGGAGCGTACACTCGACTCGATTTTATCAGTCAGTATCCTTTCCGACACAAAAGCAAATCGCTGGGATCCCGGACGAAAGAGTGATGTGAAAGTGTTATAACAACAAAGTTCGACATTTTACTGTACTTTTTACTCCAAAGGTCACTTACTTTCTTACTTAGATTAAAATGTGTTGAAATAGTTTAATATTATTCACCCCCATAAACACGTGTATCCATTTAGATGGCTTCATGACCACAGGAAACCATTGTCAAATGATTAAACAAAATTATAGAATTTAACTCAAAGGAATTGATCTGTATCTCCACTTATTTTACTAGTCTCAAAGTAATCCTTTAATCAGGCAATTTTAGTAAACTCTACTTAAAAATGAAATATTACCGTGGAAAAAAGTACGTGTGCACTCTGAAATAGACTAATATAGCATTCTTGTGCCTTTTCTCTGCATTCTGGGTCGTAAAATAGACAACATAGTCATTATAGTGTGAACATTTTCTCACAAATTTTCAACTTTCAGACTGTACAGAGAATAGTGGCCCGTCATGGCGAGAAAGATAAGGCACTTGACTCGCAAGTTGAGCGTGGCGAGCTCGAATCCCAGTCACACAAAGCATGCTCGCCCTTTCAGCCGTGGGGGCATTATAATGTGACAGTCAATCCCACTATTCTTTGGTAAAAGAGTACCTCAACAGTTGGTGGTGACGACTAGTTGCCCTCCCTCTAGTCTTACACTGCTAAATTAGGGACGGCTAGCACAGATAGCCCTCGAGGAGCTTTGGGCGAAATAAAAGAAAATAACCAAGGATAAAAGATATTTGGTTGTAGTAAACGTTTATTTTCTTCGTGTTTTGAGGTCAAGTAGGTAATGGATTTTTTAAAATACCTAAAGAATTTTTATTAATTGACATTTATTCTGCACGTAAAAGAGTTTAAACACTGATTCTGTAAAGTTAGTAATTGTAGTCGTTGTTTTGAATTGAGCACAAAGCTACACAACAGGCTATCGGTACTCTTCTCACCACGAGCATCGAAACCCGATTTTTAGCATTGTAAGTCCCGCAGATATTCCGCTGTGCCACTGGGGAGATAATAATCATATGTCTATTTGTGGTCTAATTTAAGCATTGGATTTGATAGATAAACATTACATAAGGCTTAGCTGAAACAGTATTAGATAAATTTTATTTTGCTTTTGGTTTCTCGTGATTCCTCTAATACTTCAACATTCTGGATATTGAATTTCTCGTTTTAAAATCTGTTACTGAATAAAACATCAACAACAAGGGGTATCTAATTCTATAACATTTTACTGATAGAATCCTCTGTTATGTGGTATTTATTAGTTGAAGCTCATACATTAGTTTTTTCATCATTACCTCTTTTCAAAGAAGGCATTATATTTTCTAGAGAACTACAATTTATTTGAATAAATTCGGTGTTTGAATTGGTAGCTATATTAGCCTGAGTTCTCATATGGTTCGTTAAAACAACTTTTATTTAGATCTGAAAAGTTAAAGCCTGGAGAATAATACAGTTACCTCGTGTCTACAAGGAAGAACCCTGGCTCAATTGAGAAAGTCAAGACCTACCTTATTTGATCCTGAGTTTCGGCGCGGTGAATTTAACAAAGGCGAAAAAGAATTGTATCTGAGCAGAGTGTCTATCAACCCTATTAACACCGGAAATATAGAGTGAGTTTAGTGACAATAAGTAGCGTTTCTAGGACTAGTAACGACTAGAAATTAAGTCATCGTGTAATGATTTATCGCGGCAAAATCACTAGGAAATCATAAAAGTGTTCACTCTTGCAAGCTTATGCGTTGTTTTATTTATAAATAGCATTTTATTCGAATAAACTCGTTTAAATACTTATCCAAAACATATGATCCACGATTTAAACCTCTAATGCAAAATTATTTTAATCATGACAAAGTTTTATAGTTAGACAAGATATTCTTTCACTTTTGTTAAACATGGGGAGGCCCCCCTTTTCATTGTGAAAGTCGTAATGTTCTTGGTTCTGTTTTGTGACACTGATATATATTCTTTTCTTATTTATATCCACGAAAAGATAATATCAGTGTTGTTCTACATCTGGAAATTACATCCTTGGTACTGTTGTATAATGTTTGTATACACAATGAAATAATTTATTGTTACTATTATTCAAAAGCTGGATTTAATATTCGTGCTTTGGTAAAAGTAAAAAACAACATGATTCACAGAATTTTATATTTTATTTACCAGAGGACGAAAGATAACGCCTTCTTCCTTCTGCTACAAGACAGATGAGCCAATCAAATCTAATGAACGTGTCGATTTGAAACCTGGTGAATGTGAAGAAAGTATACAATGATTTATTGTATATTCAAGACCAAGAACACTCTTGAAAGTGAACAATAAAGTTTTATATGGCCAAATGAGAAACTATACATTTCGGCAACTTTATGCTAATAAAGTTTCGATTCTAGTCGGTGGACTCGGTAGATAGCCCGATGTGGCTTTCCTATAAGAAAACGCACACACCTTTATAATGGAATAATAACCATAAACTGAATGATAATATTTATATAACAGGTAAACGAAAGAAAACTTGAGAAATAACACAGTAAACTGTTATATCCTATGACAAATAATTACACTACGCCTTTTATACTTTTAACACTTGTATAAACTACCAATATACATAGACATCTTTTTCATTTGTTAGGTTTAAGCCTTATATAGGAAAAAAAAACAAATAACTAAAATATGTATAGTTTAGGTTTCTGTGCAGTGGTACGAACAATAACCAAGAAAAAAAATATCCACAATTGTAACTTTAATGCTTTCAACACATTGAAATACAATTGAGTTGAATGTGCCTATTTTGGAGAAGTCCATAAAGAAACATACTTAAAAGTTTTTGATCAGTTTCTCTTTGGGATTTGATACAAATAAATATATATATATACATATATAGTTGTGCGAAATTCCAAAACAAAACTTTGAAACTTCCTTAAAGGACGCATTTTTCGCGAATAGCCTGGCATGGCCAAGCGTGTCAAGGCATGCAACTCGTAATCCAAGGGTCCCGGGTTCGCATCCCCGTCGCGCTAAACATACTTGCACTTTCAGCCGTGGGGGCGTTATAATGTGACAGTGAATCCTAATTTTCGTTAGTAAAAGAGTAGCCCAAGAGTTGGCGGTGAGTGGTGATGATTGACTGCCTTCCCTCTAGTCTTACAGTACTAGATGAGGGACGGGATAGCACAGATAGCCCTCGAGTAGTTTTGTGCGAAATTGAAAAAAAAAAAAACATTGTCGCGAAAAAATATTTACTGTACTGTCCTTTAATTCAGAAAATGTTGGTTTTGTGTGGTCATGATTACTTACACAAACTGTTTACGGATGCTAACGCAAATAATTGTGATCTTTTAGTTTACAGTTTTCTTTCTCCCACAAATATCATTTGTTTCTGCTTTCTTTTCATCTCAATCAAAATAATGTTACACGTCTAAAAATAAAATGTTGAGTAATTTTTCACAAAAAGTTTTATAGAAATCGAAATTAAGTGACGTAAACAGCTCATAGCATAAACAAATGTTCCGTGATGACGAGAAAACCCACGTGTAGAGAATATTATATTTGTAAAATACGGCTGATTATGACTGAAGAAGATTGAAACGTTGTTCACTCCTTTACGTCGTCCTTTCTCCATCCATATCAGCCTTTTTTACATATATAAACAAATGTTCTGTATAATTTTACCTGAATTCTTACGTAAAGAGGATATAACCACTCTATAACGCCCCCATGGCTGAAAGGCCGAGAATGTTTTGTGGTGGCGGAGATATGAACCCTCAAAAATCGAGTCGAGTGTCTTAACCACCTGGCTATGACGGTCCTAAATAAGTATAAAAATACGTGAATGAAGTTCGATAATCTCACGATTTCCAGTTTTAACGCTAACTTAATCTTAGGAACTATGTGCACAGTCCTTGTGCTCATCAACAAACTGTATTCACATCCTCGTTCAAACGAGTTGCTCGTGTTACTCATGTTCTTCATTACGCTATAACTTTGAATAAATATTGCGCATACTCTGTTTCAAAAACTTACCTTTTAATAAAAACGATTTATTGTACAGATTCCAAAACTGAATCTGTTTGCAAAAATGCAATAAATTATTAAACATCTTGCTGTACAAAACAAATGAAAAACCCGATGAGACTAAAAACAGTCTCATGCATTTGACATCTGTTGATGCGTTTTCTGCAAAGTTTCGTTTTTAAAACTGTGTACAGCAAATCGTTGTTTATTGAGAAATGCGTTTCTAATATCGAACATTTACACAAGCACCACTTAATTTAAAAACTCTATACTCTTCTTATGTTCTTTAATAAGCTGCTTCTTCCTTCAAACGTTACTGATACTATACTTAGTTAATATGGATGCTCTCTCTAACATGCCAATATAGCCAGCTGCTCTTTGACGCCCCTGTATAACCTGAAGCTCAATTGCTAATTCTAACTCAAATCCAAGAAGACTTGTATCACTTGAGAAATAGTTACTTCATAGTTATCATTGTATATGATCTAATTGGAAACTAGATTAAACTCAGTACTCGTAAAAGACCTACACCTCCGTTTGTTAGGGATATTACATTATTAACATTTAGCTTGCTACAAGTTTGTGACTGTAAGTTAATGATGTCAACTTTTGATCTTCAACCTGTTTTTAGCTAATAACTGTATGTTAGGGATGCTACACTATAAATGTCCAGTCTGTTATTAGTTTTTACGAATGTTAAGTAACGATTTGTCGACCTGTTATTCTTCCTAGCTTCTCTAATCGTTCTCCAGTGTATCCTGCAACTTGGGATCCCAAGCTGTGACCAATAATGTGAACGTTTTCTGGCTTGATTCCTTTCAATTCCTGTAGACATAATCTAGTTCAGAATAAAAACCTTTGGAGTATCATTCATTAGTAACTGCTACATGGACCAACGATAAGGTGATGCTACTTTTCAGCTCTTCACATTTTCATTACTAATAATCTACGAAAGTGACAATAAATGATCGGTTCTTTAGCAACTAAAACCAAGAATCACGAGAATTTATGCTGTTGTAGAAGACCAGAGAGAATATGCTGTAATAGACAGTCTTATAATACATGGCTCTGGATAATGACCTACTAGAATAGGTTTATCATAAATGTATGATTGTATATAAAGAAGTAATCTATTATAACGGGTCATGAGTGTTTGTTTGAGTATAGAGTAACTGTCTAGTGTAATAGAGGAAAATAGAAAGTACATTTTTAAAGTGATTAGCTACTTAAATTAAGCAGAAAAAAACACCAGATTAATGAAGTTGGATAATGTATACAACCGTCATCGAGTGTCTTTAAATCGTATTAAATCTGGGCTTACCTGTAAGTACTAAACAAGTAGAGCGATTTCAGCTCCAACTACTCTAGCGTTGGCTGCTGCTTGATAAAATGGTACAACATTAGCTTTGGACCAGTCCACAATTATGACGTTGTAATCTCCTTTCTCTAAGTACTTATCCTTGAGTTCCTGTCGTACAATGAAGAAATTCCATTTTCAACAACAACTACAGTAAATATATACAAACATAACGAAAAGATTTGTGATAACGAGTAGAGATTTTATCTGTTAAGTTACTGAATTGTTTCTAACGTATAATTTATAATACTGCTCAGATACCGTAATAAACAGGTGCAATATTATTATATTATTCTAATAGTATAATTATACTTTTCTTTAAATAGAAAGATTAGTCACGTGCTTTTTAAACGTTTAGAATAACAATATTTTTTTTGTTTTTCGTGATATCTATATAATTACTATCATATCACCATGTTTTCTGTCTCAATGGAGTACTATTATGTTCTTTACGTTCCCTGATTAATGTTTTTTTTTCTTCGTTGTGTTCCATTGGTAGCATACAGTGAGTATTGGGTGGGTAATAACATATCATGCCTGTGTTAAAAAACAACTTATATTTGAATTAGATGTAGTGTGCTCCTTGGACCAAAGTTATAAATAACAGGATCTTTGTGTTTAGAGGTTTTATGTTCTCTTTGATATCTCGTTTTGTGGGTCTCAGAAGAGATACCACGTTCTCTATGTGATCTAGTGATGTCATATTCCATGTGTTAAGTGTGTAACAAGAAATAGTTGCAGTAATGTGTTCTTTGTGCCAAGTTAGTAACGTTATGTCCTGTGTATGGAATCAGTATAGCCCCCTGCTAGTACAGCGGTATGTCTCTGGATTATCAACGCTAAAATCAGGGGTTCGATTCCCCTTGGTGGGCTGAGCAGATAGCTCTTTGTGGCTTTGCTATACGAAAAACACAAACACATGGAATCAGTATAACCATGTTCTTTATATCGAAGCAGTAACACCGGATTCTTCGTTTGCTATTTCTTGGTCCCCCACCAGTACAACGGTAAGTCTATGGATTTACAACGCTAAAATCAGGAGTTCGATTCCCGTTGGTGGACGCATTAGAAACCCGATGTGGCTTTGCTATAAAAATATACGCACACTCTCTATTTATTAATAATTTATAAGTTTGTTTCAGATTTTCCAATACCAAATTGCATGTCGTCAGTAATATATCTCAGTATTATATTGAAATCACTTGGAGCATTCAAGAAATAGCAACATGATATCCGTTTTAAGCTAAAAAGTAACATTTCAATTACTTTTTATGAGGCAACAATGTTCTTTAATTCTATTAAACGTTTCTTAAATAATAATGATTACTGTACCAATCCATTTCCTGTCGAATTGAAAACACATTATTTGGAGGCACAGCAGCTATATGTTATTTGTTGCATACTATCTTATGGTAAGTTTCGTGTTGTAATCTCTTATCTCAGAACGGCTGGTATGGGTATTAACACATTTACTGATAGGGAGAGAACAACGTTTCCTTACCTCCAGCCATTTCTCTGCTTTGAAGTTCGCACTATGCCCGTGAACTAAGATTTTTGTGTCTGCGGACGGAATGAAACTGGAATCTGTTATAGTGTCTTTATCGTCTAAATCCAGGTCATCGTAGTCCTCTTTATTTTTAGTTGTGTATAAATGAAACTTCGTGTTCAAGACGTCACGATCCTGTGGAAGTACATCAAAAGGTCGAGTGACAGGATCAAAGAAATCTCCACCATTCTCGAAGCAGCCAAGCTCGTCGTAACACTTTTCCTCTCCTTAAAGATAAATAACGTATAAATATAATAACGGCCATTACAAAGTGTCTGTAGATGGTAAGCTTATTTTGTTTATAATGCTTCGCCAGCTTTCAGCATTTAAACAAATAATCAAGATAACATTTCATTGTTATCACTTGTATGGTGTAAGAACGAAGGATGACTACAGACTAACTGGTAACAACATTCACTGTTACTACATGTAAGTTGTAACGATGGAACTAAAGCAGGAATATAGATTAAACCGTAACCAGATTATATTTCACTGTCATTACTTGTATACTATAAGAACGAAGCATGACTAAAGACTAACTGGTAAAAAGACTATATTAAACTGTTACTATTTCTAGACTGTAAGGATGCCACATGTTTTGTTGTACAATTTTAATTTCACTAATTTGAACTTAACGTTAGCCACATATTTTGCAGTAGCAGTAGCACCATAGTAACCAACACATTTGATATAACTTTGTAAGTGAGGGGTGATAGCTTCTTGACATTCGTCTTATAGCAGAGCGTAGATCCTGGGGGAAGGGGAAATACACCCCTTCATTTTAGGTGGGGGTGCACACAATTATCCCTCCTACAGTTTGATCTGTTGAATTGTTTTATAGCATCACAGGCCTACGAATTGTGTGTTTGTTCATGTAATTCTCGTGTTCTTACCAATCGAATTACATAATTAGGCCTAGAGGTAGGCTTTTTCAGTAGCCGAAATGCACATCTTTAATATAGGCGTGCTTTTAAGCTTTCCGATCTAAGCGATAGTTCGCAAGCATCAGTCAGCAGGCCTAAGTATACATGCAAGGCTTGCAAGCACTATCAAAGATTGTTGTTGTTTTGAATTAAGCACAAAGCTACACAATGGGCTATCTGTGCTCTGCCCACCACGGGTATCGAAACCCGGATTGTAGCGTGTAAGTCCGCAGACATACCGCTGAGCCACTGGGGGCTACTATCAAAGAATTTACTTAATTCTTTTATGTAGTGTAATAACAAGTAAAATTTTCATCACAACAGATTGAACAGAGCATGAAATTCGAAAATATTACTCTCAAGCGTAAATTCCTGTGATCTAGATCTTGCAAGCCATTTCTAGCTTGAAACTGCATCAATCTTATGTGTATATTGTGCGGTTTTCCTACGTCATTTGTTCTTACGCATGTCTACCCGGTTTTATTGTGGAACGCCTTGCTTTCCTTAGCTGCCGAATTCGTTGACCGTAGTGAAGTTCAGCGTACAATTAACGACAGGTTCGGGCCGCTCGGATCTAGACGCGCCCTACATCACCCCCCCCCCCCCAATCCGTTTAGCCTGAGCCTCGATTTTACAACAGGGCCTGAATTTGTGGCCCTCATTAATACATGAAATTTCAGATTATCACCGTCCTCTAATATAGTGCTGATGCTTTATGGTAAAAGAACACTATATTTTCTTATCATAGATAGTAAAAATATTGTATTTTCTTGCATAATTAAAACACAAAAGGAGCGATTTCTACGGTCTGAAGACTCTACTCGAATTGTATTGCTAGTTTTTGTTTAACAGACGTGCTTAAAGAATTACGATATATCATAACGTGTTTGCCTTTTGATGAGCTTTAACAGGAATATAATATATTTGTGTTTGTTTAAGTATTTTTCGAGAAACTTGCAAATACTTGTGTTGCAACATGCACACATTATTGTCCCAGCGATGCCCAGGCGGTCAGTCGACTCGGTAGTTACTGTGAGGTTCGCGCGTTCGACTTAAATGCATTGTACAGTTCAGTCCTACTTCCATGGAAACTCACTAAAGCAATACATTCTCCGATTACCAAAAGACGCAAATTCAGACGACAATATATAACTTCCCGTGATCCCGCGATCAAAACTCAAATAAATAGAGTAACCAACCTTATAAAGTCTCAAATCAATGAACAAAAGGATCAAAATTGGTCCAAGTTTTGTGCATCACTAGACAATTCACATAAAGATCCAGCTACATTCTGGAAAAAGTTTAAAAGCACATGTAACGACAATTCAATCAACAGAATTCCCACTTTAAAACACAATAATAACTTAGCAACCAAAATCTAGAAAAAGCTGATTTATTAGCAGATTATTATGAAAAGGTTTTCACAACTTCCAACTCACCACACTTTAATCACAACCATCTATGCACAGTCCAAAATTCTATTAAAGATAATAAAACATTACTCAGTTCGCATTTCCCGTGCTATATACCCCATAATAGTAATGTCTACACTACCGACCTCCAAAAACTAACCGGACCAATAACCCCTGTCGAAATAAGACTAATAACTAAAACACTGCCCCAGGTGAGGATAATATACGTAACATTATTCTCAAAAAAGCATCAACTTCATTCTTAAAACATTTAACAGCTTTATTTAACCTCTCCTTTTATTCAGGCTACTACCCTTTTGTGTAAATCAGCCATAATCAAAATAATACCTAAGACAAACCCTGCATCCAACAATCCTAAAGACAATAGACTCATTAGCTTAATCAATAACGTTGGCAAATTGCTGGAAAAAATACTAACCAATCGCATTACATGGTATTTGGAAAGTAATGAGTTACTATCTGAGATACAAACTGCTTCCCAGAAGAACAGACAGACGGCTGATCATTTAGTTCGATTAACCGAATCAGTTATTCAAGGCTTTGACAGAAATCACACCGCAGTCGGCTTATTCCTAGACGTCAAACAAGCCTTTGATTATGTCTGGCACCAGGGTCTCAAATTTATACTCAAAAAAGATAACTATGAAAGATGAGCTGAAATCATATAAAGCAACTGGTACAAGAAGTGAGAATGCTCTTAAGTTATACCATGACATGAAAAGTATACAAGAAGTGAGAATGTCCTTAAGTTATACCATGACATGAAAAGTATACAAGAAGTGAGAATGTCCTTAAGTTATACCATGACATGAAAAGTATACAAGAAGTGAGAATGTCCTTAAGTTATACAAACCACAAGCAGAAAGAAGTTTTTCTGCAGCAGGTCTTTTTATTACGAAGATAAGATCAAGTCTCTCCGATAAAACTGTCAATGTTTTGTGTTTCCTAAAGGATCTGTTCAAGAATAGATATTGATTTATTGAGTACTGACATGAATCGACACTAAACAGTTTAAGTTTTTTAACAAGTTCTTCTTTAAAAAAACTACAAAATTTATTAAATTTAAAGCTTGTCAATATGTTGTGAATCTGTCATCCTGTTAATAGTTGGATTTGGAAGTTAGGACTCTTCTTTTGTTCGTTTACTACATGGTCAATATACATGGGTATTTTTTTGCATCTTTGTAATATTTGTTTCGTAATAAACAGTAAATTTTAATAAAATTCTTATGTTGTAGCTTTGATATATTTATAACACATGCTCATTTTTGACTTAAAAAAAGTCATGAGCCATTGTTATTATGTCCACAATAACAGCTGAGGCAGTCAGAAAAAGTAAACCAGAAAAATTACACCAAGATATACTGTAACTGCACTGATTGTTAATGACCTTTTAGATTGTCGACATCCTGAGCTTTACTTTGATATGTTATACTTTTTTGTGGGGCATATCTTTCCAGAGTTATGATGCAAAACGTGATCCATCACAAGAATCGTAACGGCCGTTTATAAATAATACTGAGAGGTAACGATTAATCGATTATGAAATTTTTTTCCGATTATTAATCGATTATGACTTTACCGATTATGTGCAAGCCCTAATATTTAACTTTAGTAACCTTCAATCTGACGATGTTTGTTTATGAAGTAATATTTAATTTCAGTGATCGTTAACATAACAATATTTAATCAAAATGTAATATTTAATCTCAGTGATAATCATTCTGATGATGTTTGATTATAATATAATATTTAATCTTGAACACTATGATATTTCTTGATAGTGTGTAATATTTAATCTGAGTTATATTCAACTGGGTAATATTTGTGACAAAAAGTAATGGTTAAACTGAATGATCTTCAATACAATGATATTTGATTATGTTATAACTAATCTCAGCGATCTTAAACTTGATCGTAGTTATATATGATATAATATTTAATATGAGTGATATTCAAACAGATGATGATCGTTGATAATCTAATATATTATGTGAGTTATCTTCAACTTCATGATATTTCTTCATTGTGTAATATTTCTCTTAAACCTGATAATTTGTGTTCATAATGTAACATGTTAAACTAAGTGACATTCAACTTGACGTTACTTGGTGATAACGAGATAATTAATGTGACATATTTTCAATTTGGTTGTGTTTGTTAATAGCGTATTAACGATTTACAAGTTAACGATATTTTTGATGATGTAATACTTATTCTCATTTAACTTAAGCTTTTTTGTTTGTTTTTCAAAATGTGTTACCTTCAATATCCTTACCATTAATTATGTAAAAAACATACAAATGACATTTAAGAACTATTTACACAAGAAAGTTAAATAACTAGTTAAAACCGTATGCAATACTTACAGGTACAATTGAAAGATATAACTTGAAGCTTCTTACCGAAAAGAGCCATGACATCAAGAGTTATAATCCAGCCATGATTGGCATAATGATGTCACTTTCACTTTCAAGATTGCTAGTTCACAAAAGATCATCTGAAAACAAGACACTTCTTTCTTCAACTTTGAAAAAAAACGCTCCAGTGCCTGAGCAGATGATTATTCTCATGATTATACATTACCAAGTGCTCGTTCTACCTAGTTACCTGTTCTTTACAGTTACCAAGTGCTCCCTCTACCTAGTTACCTGTTCTTGACAGTTACCAAGTGCTCCTTCTACCTAGTTACCTGTTATTGACAGTTACCAAGTGCTCCTTCTACCTAGTTACCTGTTCTTGACAGTGAAAACTTAATGCCATGATCTGTAGAGGGATGAGCCACTCTTCAATTTCAGTTAGAGCATCAGTGGATTTTTCTAACTCTTATATACGTGGTCCTGGGACCTACAAAAATATCGACTCACATTATTGACAGAAACTGCTGATGCTGCCTACTTCAAAGCTTAGATAATGGTGGTAAGTTGTCTTCCCAATTTTAGTAGACATAAATTCAGCGAAGGGTCTACTGGATGAGTAAATATGGTGTAAAACACACACATCAGATACTCTTACCGTTTTTGCATGAAATATCTTCTGATAGGATAAATGATTGGTTTTCTTCCAGCATTATGATCTCCCCTTGATGTTGGACTTGGTCTTCACCTTAAGAGGCATTGTATCTGGTATTGGATTAAGTAGCTGAATGACCGCCCAGTTGTACAAAGATGATTGATACGAATCCTCATTCCTTAACTAAACTGGTTAGACAGCAGTTAAAGTTAGATTTGGCAACTAGTCCCTTAACAAGAACCTGCGTGTATGAAACACTACCATCAAACAATGTATCTGCATCTATAGACACTACCATCAAACAATGTATCTGCATCTATAGACACTACCATCAAACAATGCATCTGCATCCATGGACACTACCAATCAGTTGCGAATAAAAAAATTGGAACTTTGTTATATTGTATTTCATAAACGAATTATACTCGTCAGCAGGACTAAGGTCCAAAGTAAGTCATATAACATGTACATGATTTGTTTTTCTGTTACTGTGGTGTTCTTTAATTATTTCATAAGCAATCTCAATAAACTGTAGAGTAGTGTGATGAAATATTTCATAAAAATGGAAAAGGAACTGACGCAAGAAAAACAGAAGCAAACCCAGTAAACAATTTTAAACACGATATTTATTCACTCTATGTATGACCGTGTTTTTATTAAACTTCCTGGCTGCTAGAGCAGGAAGGAATCATGTCTTGACATCACAAAGGTAGACATTAAGCTTACATATAGTATTGCTAAGTCAGACCGTATTTGGTGCGATATCCCATGATTAGATATTTACGTATGAAAACGACAATTTTCTTTATGCCATTTTGAGGTAGAGAAACCTTCAAAATATTCTATCTTGTAAAAATCTTTAGTAACGCTCAACTTGAGCACAATTTGAATCATTATAAGTCACATAAGTGACTCTGTGGTATTTAATAATGTAATATTAATTTAATACATTCCACATTCTTTTTGCAAAGACTTTAACGAACTAAATGCAGAAACCCTTCACAGAAAGTTATTTACAAATAAAGATTAAGTCCCTTCGATGTGGATTCCTGTACGACAGTGTACGTGGTGAAGGGACCACCCAGAGAAGGTTCTATTCTTTCAGTTTACATTCTCTGAGATCTAAACATCCACTCAAGTGTTTACCGTGCGTGGCAACCTGTAAAGCGGAGGAGAAGCTTTTGGTGGTTAAGACGTCTCCAACTCTAGCACGCCACTTTGGTCTCGTATTACTGTAGACAGGAAGCCTATGGGTAGCCCCGCAGAGTCAATATGACAGTTTACTTTGACTAGTGTCAACCAGGTACCAGTGTTGGATGTTTTCCAACGTAACGTTGCGTAACGTTGGAGTGCATGAAGGAGAAGCACCGTTGGTCGTTCAGCAAGTTGCCACTCGACACACTCTTGTTGGTCGTTCAGCATGTTGTCACTCGACACATTCTTGAAAGTCGTAGCCATCTGTGTTTTCTTGGATTACCATCACTGTTTGTTTTCTTGACGAAATCTATGATCAGTCAGACCTTGATGTTCTCTGAACAGTTGTCGCCTCCGTGTTAAATCCTGGGGGGACTTTAATTGACCGTAATCCCTTCTGGAGAGATACCGATATTGATGAGAGGGGTCTTATACTTATTTTGCTCTTATACTGTTTTTTTATAAATATTTTCATGCACCCACTCAGTCTTTTACTGCTATTAACTTCTCAGTTTGAAAGTAACTCAAGATGCATTGATAATTTTCCTATCATTTTGAGAGAGACTGGTCGTGGTCGATATTCCCCGTCTTGAGTACCCCAGTAGGAGCTGGATCCAGCCAGCTGGACCTCTTTCACTGCTCTCGCGAAACTTAATCCTGCCATCGTCAGTAAGATCGATAGACGACTGCGTGACAGTAATGTCTGACTGTATTATACATGAAGCTGCTCAATGTATTCCCAAATCCTTCACACGTTTACCTCGATATTCTTGTCCATAATGGATGCTGAGTGTCATATAGCACGAAAAGCTCAAAAATGGGGCTTGGAATAACTTTCATAGGTAACCCACATTTTCGAACCACATCGTTTCCAGCGGATCTTGTCCACATGTTTGATAGGTAAGACGTCGCATCAGGGACAAGAGTTGAAAGGTCAATGAGCAGTATAATTCTGTCTTCCTTTCGATATTGCTCTGTGATGGCTAGGAAATAGCTGATGCCCAGAGCATCACTGAAACTTCCGGTGAGAGCTTTTGCCAGATATCTAGGACTTCTGCTTCATCCTCCACCTTCTTAGTCATCAAGACGTAGGCTGAGCGATCACCTCTTTCCTTTCAAGCTGATTGTCTCTATGACTATAATCGTCCCTTTACACTGGTTGAACTCAAACTGGTCCTTATTTGGTCTGGCAGTACAAAGGTCCGATCTGATGATATACTCTACGAGATGCTTTGCTGTATATATCCTGCTTCTCTTCCCATTTTCCTGGTTGTTTTTCACCGGATATGGCAGGAGAATGTTTTTCCTGGTGCATGGTGCCAGGCTATTGTCATACCTAAGATCCCTTCAAACTCCCATCTAATTACTTTGACAAACTGTCTCTGTAAGACCATAGAGAGAATGGTTGATGCTCATCGTGTTTTGTTCCTCTAATCAAAAATCTTGATCTCTCCCACTCAGCGTGCGACATCGCTTCACCAACGTCGATCAGAGAAGCCTTTTTCAAATGAAAACATCTTGTATCCATATTCTTAAACCTTGAGAAGGCTTATGATACAACCTGGAGGTATAGCATTTTGCGAGACCTCTACTTATATGTATTATGTAACAATTTGCCCATTTTATTTAAAAAAAAATTATGGGTAGGCAATTCCAAGTTCGTGTGGGTTCGATACTTTCCCGTTCATTTCTAAAGGAACTTTGAGTCCCTCAGAGCTGTGTTTTGAGTGTCACACTTTACAGTATAAAGATTAATGCCACCATTGAACAATTCCCTTTTATTGTTAACAAACGGGCTCTATGTCGACGACTTTCACGTCTCGTGCCAGTCGTTGAACATGACGTTTATTGAGTAACAACTACAGATTTTCCTTGGTCGTTTTCTAATGTGGAACACAGCAAACGATTTTAATTTTTCTCTCTCTCTCTTTCACACCATTTACAAGTACTTTTACCGGCAACCGGGTACTCACCCCGATCCTGAACTCTGTGTTGGTAAAGTTGTGCTTCCCGTGGTCCTTAAGACAAAGTTTTTGGGGCTCATCTTTGACTGCAAACTGAACTTTATACTACACATCAAGCAGCTACGAGTCAAATGTACAAAAGCACCGAACATCCTCTGTATCCTCTCTTCCTCTATTTGTGGAGCAGATAGATATATTTTGCTAAAGATATATCGTGCTCTTATTCGATCGAATCTAGACTTTATGACTCTGCCAGGACTTCGACATTAAAGATGCTGTGCCCAGTTCATTATCATGGACTTCAGCTCTGCACCAGGACTTTCCGCACTTCCCCAGTCCAGAGCTTACACACCTCATCTACACCGCCGCCACACATACAGTAACATGATCGTATATAGGTTAAGACAGTTAACTTCTTAATTGGTATTACCAATATATTTATTAACTAAAAAGAAGCTCTTAGAATTTATCACAATTATTATCAGAAATTTTGCTTGTTCTTTTTATTTTGAAAAGAAAATAGGCTTACGTTCGACTCAACCAATACGCTCCATTACCAGAAGCTGTCAAATACACGAGTTTTGATCTTTAGTGGATGATAAATATGTTGTTATGAATGTCGCTCGTTTATGTGGCGTGGACTAATCAGTCTCTCAGTGAAGTGGAAATCGTAAAATTAAAAGCTTCGTATTTAATAATGAAGGAGAACCAATGGCTGAAGGTAACACGAAAAATAATAATATTCTGTTAATAAAACTCTAAATGATAGTTTTCTTTTAGTACTACCGTTGACATTTTATGTTTGACAGAGTTTACATATTTTCTAAAGCTGGAAATTACTTTTAAATTAACAAAAAAAATAAAGATAATTTGCATGAGTGTTTATCCTCATATATTTTTATCCTTTCATATCATATGATAATTGCTCAGAGAAACTTTGCAGTAAGCTGAAAATCTCGAACCATGATTGACCCTAAATGTTTTAAACGTTTACCAGAAGGTAAACGTACATCCGGTAATCCTACATTTATACAGGAATGTAAATAATATGTATCATTAAGATTGCTAATTCATTTTTGTGAATCATTCAGTCAACCAAGCTGTTTAAAATATTAAGTATAGTATCTGAAACCAAGTGATTTATCAAGAGTCACCTAGAAATATCTGTTTCAATGAAATCCAAACCTCATCAATAAATTGTGACCATTAAAAAAGATAAAAGAAAACAAGAGTTGTGGTATTTTATGGATGGTGTTTTTGATCACACAACTATATTTTAATTGATATTTCTAGAATATTTAAAATTGGTGCCATTCACTTATTGTTGCGAATTATTCATCCAGACAAGCTGTTTAAAATGATAAAAACTTGAAACCTAATTTACCACTTGTCATTGAGTTACACTGATTACAAATAATTCCACTTATCATTATCAAAGTTGTATATTTAATTACATTTTTCTTTAAATTCTTTTTACTTTAGTGTAATTTGAACTTTTATGGGTTTTAAAATGGATTCATGCAATCAAATGAGTAATTGTTACGTGAAGCTACAAGCCATATCTTTAAACAATCTTAGTATTTTCAAAAACAGAGATTAAAAATTTCTGAGAAATATTTTCTCTATCGTGACTCTGGAAACTTTTAAAAGTAAAGATATCGTAACTTCTAGAAGCGGGGTGGATGATTCTCATGTTATCAATTTGTATCCACTTCTTCTGGTTTGTGATTAGGATTCTTCTTCTGTTTGTTTCTACTGTCCTGTCACGGGTGTTGATACATAATCGACGTAGGCAACGTCTTTTATAGCTGTGTTGAATTTCGTTTACTATTTTTTTTAATGGCTTTAGTGAATTCATTGATAACTGATTTTGCATTTCTGATTTCTTCTCAGTTAACGACAGCTAACTTGTAAAACTTCGTACTTCAAAGTATTAATAGAGATTGTTTGAAGCATGGCCAGGTGGTTAAGGCACTCAACTTGTAATCTGAGGGTCGAGGATTCGAATCCCCTTCACTCCAAACATGGTTGCCCTTTCAGCTGTGGGGACGTAATAATATGACGGTTAACTCAACTATTCGTTGGTTAAAGAGTAGCGCAAGAGTTAGTGGTAATGACTAGTCTTACACAGAGAAATAATAAAAACAACAAAAGTTTGGTCGTGGCCTCCGCTGATGTTTTCGTGCATTTGGAAGTTGGATATGCGAAGTATTAATTCATAAAGAAAACATTTTCAAGTCTGGTATAAAGTAATGTATTAGAATTATGACTGAGCGTGAAATGTTACTGTTAGATTTACACCGAGTCTATTTTTTGTTTTAATCATGTAAGATGGAGTATTTTATTAGTACTTATTTGAATGAGGCCCGTTTCAGAGTAGTGGAAGAAAGTTAATATAAGCAGCATATAAAAAATGGCTGTTCCTCTTTTGTTTGGAGACAATGTTGAAGTTAGGATATTATTATCGTTTAGTAATGTTTCACTAAACTTTTATTTTGGTAACTTGTGTTTTTATTATAGCAGGTTAAATCTTTTTTATTTATATTAATGTCAGGTTATCATTTGGATTTAACTTCGTGTAAAAGTGATGATAACGAGCAACTTCAATTCTAGTTAATTTTTAAGGGTTTCTATTTAATTTCTTTAGCTTTGGGAGATGTTTTTAATGGAGGGATACACCCACCTGATAAGAGCTTTTAT
>MU033992.1:339448-361698 GCA_011833715.1 Carcinoscorpius rotundicauda
AGAAGTGCATTTTGTATTTTTTGTAGTTTGGTTTTGATTATTACATTACTTACAGTTACCCATGCTGGAGCTGCATACTCTATTACTGGTCTAATATATGTTTTGTATATTTTCAAAATATTATCTGTGGATGCTCCACTGTGTTTACCAGTTAGACTCCTAACATAGTTGGTTCTTCGCCAAATTTTATTTTTAATTTCGTTGACATGATTGATCCAAGTTAATTTTGAATCATAAGTCAGACCTAAAAATTTTGCTGATTGGGCAATCTGGAGCAACGTGCCATTCATATATATTTCTAACTGTTGTTTTCTGTGTTTTGGTGATTTCGTAAAGAGTACGAGCTGAGTTTTTGCTGTGTTTATTTTAATTCTATATTTTTCACAGTATTCACTAATTCTATTTAATTGTGGTTGTATGTTTGTAGCTGCTATCGTGGGTGATGCAGCACTTTTCCAGATTGCCACATCATCTGCGAACTGTGATGAGAATCCATGATTTGGATCCTTCAATGGCATATTGTTAACATACATGATGAAGAGTATAGGGCTAACCACCCCTCCCTGCGGGACACCAGCTAGTGGAGTAAAGTATTCGGAAAAAGTTCCTTCTACGTTTACTCTACATTTTCTGTTTTCCAGAAAGTTTGATAACCAGCGAATAATTCCTCGCGGTAGTTCCATTTCATTCATTCGGAACCTTAGACCATCGTGCCAAACGGTGTCGAATGCTTTCTCGATATCGAGGAAACAAGCGACTGTACATTCTCTTTTGTTGAAACTATCTATAATGGTTTCGGTTAATCTTATTAAATGATCTGTCGTTTGTCTAAATTTTCTGAATCCATTCTGTTCTTCTGGTAATTTTGATGTTACCTCCAAGAATGTGGAGAGTCTATTACTTATTATTCTTTCGAGAATTTTGCCTACACAACTGGTCAGACTGATTGGTCGATAGCTATTTGGTTTATTCGCTGGTTTTCCTTCCTTATGGAACATTAAAATATTTGCTAGCTTCCAAGAAACTGGGATATATCCTGAGGATAGCGATAAGTTAAATAGAGAATTTAGATGGTCAAACAATTTCGGAGTGCCGTTTTTTAGGAGAATAGCTTGTATTTCGTCTTCTCCTGGCGCTTTGTTTTTGGTGTTTTTTATTGCTTCTAGTATTTCATGTAGGGATATTTCCTTTGTTAGTAATGTGCTTTCAAAATCAGTGTTAGAACTTGTATTTGTATCAGTTATGTTTACTGGAAATATTGGTTCATATTGATGTTTATTGTTTGCTATGTGATTAGTGACTTTATTGTAGAAGTGTGTATTCATTTCTGGATCTGTGTGAGTTTTAAATGTATTTTGGAGTTGATCCTTGAAAGCTTCGGCTATTTCTTTATTTGTACGTGCAATGGTGTTATTATGTTCAAGTAGAGGATATTTCTTTGTGTTTGTGTTTTCACTTGTGAATCTTTTAAGATGTGACCAGAATTTTTTCGGGTCAGTTATGTCGTTGAGTTTATAACAGTAATTGTCCCATTTATTTTGCTTTTGTTGTTTTATTTGAGTTCTGATGTGATTTCTAATGTTGTTTATTTGTGTTTTAATTTCTCTGTTTCTTGTAATCATGTACTGTCTTCTTAGTTGTCTGCGCTTTTTTATTAGGTTGATTATTTCTGTGGTTGGTTTCCATGTGTTGATTGTTGTTTTGTGGTGTTGTTTTGGTATTGTTACTTTGGCTGCTTTCTGAAGGCAATCCGTGATTGTTTGACAATAGTTGTCCATTTCGACTTGCGTTTTAACTTCTTTAATAATTTCATTTGGTAATAGATTATCTAATTCTTGTTTATAGCATTGTCAATTTGCTTTTCTGTAATTAAATTTTTCTTTCCTATATGTTATATTTTTATAGGGGGTGAGATCGAAGACGCAAAAAATTGGGAGATGATCACTATCTACATCTTTTCCCACTTGAAATTTTACTAATTTCTGGCTTAAATTATATGTACACATACACAGATCTAGTAATCTCACTCTTTGTCTTCGAATAAAACTGATGACTGAATCTCCCTCCCTCGAATAAAACTGATGATTGATGACTCTCTATCTCTCACGTCATCGTCTTTTTTATACCGATAGGCCTATTTCTCGAACAATCTTGCAATTTCCATACAACTCCAGAGCTATACACGCATATCCGTTCTTGCACGAGACTACACGTATAGACGGAAGTCACCAGCACTCATTTACAAACATGTGATTGGTCTACTTAATTCGAGAAAGTTCTAAAACGTTACCCTAAATAAATAACATATTTTAGTTTAAACTTCGAAACAATAATATCAATATGGAAAAATGAATAATACAAATGAAAATTCAAACACAACACGACATGTTGTCGTTTACAAAATATTTACACATATACATAACACTCAACATATTATTTCCATCTAAAAATAATACTACCATCTCTTTTTATCTTTGAAAATCGACCTCTGACGGGACATCTTTATATTATATTTAGTTTCACTATCCCTGACAGATCCTTGTTTTTAAGTGTATCTCTTTGTTGTTTTATGTTTTTCTTTCGTATGTTTGTAATCTGTAGAATCAAAATATACTCATAAAAAATTATATGTATGCTGTTTTTTCTTAATTTCACGCAAAGCTACTAGAGGACTATCTGCGCTAGCCGTTCTTGATTTTGAATTGTAAGACCAGAGGAAAGGCAGCTAGTCATCACCACCCACCGCCAACTCTTGGGCTACTCTTTTACCAACAAATAATGTGATTGAACGTCACCTTATAACGCCCCCACGGCTGCTGAAAGGGTGAGCATGTACGGTGCGACTGCGAGTCGAACGCTTTAACCACCTGGCCATGCCGGGTCCTATAAATATATCCATAAACTATAAGTATCTGTTAATATAAGTAACAAGAAATTATTGTGAAGTTAGCCGCAAAGCAACACAATGGGTCATCTGTGCTCTGCTAATCACAGGTATCGAAACTCTGTTTATAACACTGTAAGTCCGCGTACTGTGTCACTGGAGAGTACGGAGAACTCGGCAGTTCGATCAACTGAAGAACCCGTAAAGCATAACATATTGTTTATTTTGTTTTTGTTTGTTGTTTTTCTTTGATTTCTAACCAGTTTAGTTAAGGAATTCGTAAGGAAAGAGGATTCGTATCAATCATCTTTGTACAACTGGGCAGTCATTCAGCTACTTAATTCAATACCGGATACAATGCCTCTTAAGGTGAAGACCAAGTCCAACATCAAGGGGAGATCATAATGCTGGAAGAAAACCAATCATTTATCCTATCAGAAGATATTTCGTTCGAAAACGGTAAGAGTATCTGATGTGTGTGTTTTACACCGTATTCACTCATCAAGTAGACCCTTCGCTGAATTTATGTCTACTAAAATTGGGAAGACAACTTACCACCATTATCTAAGCTTTGAAGAAGGCAGCATCAGCAGTTTCTGTCAATAATGTGAGTCGATATTTTTGTAGGTCCCAGAACCACGTATAGAAGAGTTAGAAAAATCCACTGATGCTCTAACTGAAATTCAAGAGTGGCTCATCCCTCTACAGATCATGGCATTAAGTTTTCACTGTCAAGAACAGGTAACTAGGTAGAGGGAGCACTTGGTAACTGTCAAGAACAGGTAACTAGGTAGAGGGAGCACTTGGTAACTGTCAAGAACAGGTAACTAGGTAGAGGGAGCACTTGGTAACTGTCAAGAACAGGTAACTAGGTAGAGGGAGCACTTGGTAACTGTCAAGAACAGGTAACTAGGTAGAAGGAGCACTTGGTAATGTATAATCATGAGAATAATCATCTGCTCAGGCACTGGAGCGTTTTTTCTCAAAGTTGAAGAAAGAAGTGTCTTGTTTCCAGATGATCTTTTGTGAACTAGCAATCTTGAAACTGAAAGTGACATCATTATGCCAATCATGGCTGGATTATAACTCCTGATGTCATGGCTCTTTTCGGTAAGAAGCTTCAAGTTATATCTTTTAATTGTACCTGCAAGTATTGCATACGGTTTTAATTAGTTATTTAACTTTCTTGTGTAAATAGTTCTTAAATGTCATTTGTATGTTTTTTACATAATTAATGGTAAGGATATTGAAGGTAACACATTTTGAAAAACAAACAAAAAAGCTTAAGTTAAATGAGAATAAGTATTACATTATCAAAAATATCGTTAACTTGGAAATCGTTATTACGCTGTTAACAAACACAACCAAATTAAAAATATATCACATTAATTATCTCGTTATCACCAAGTAACGTCAAGTTGAATGTCACTTAGTTTTACATGTTACATTATGAACGCAAATTATCAAGTTTAAGAGAAATATTACATAATGAGAAATATCATGAAGTTGAAGATAACTCACATAATATATTAGATTATCAACGATCATCATCTGTTTGAATATCACTCATATTAAATATTATATCATATATAACTACGATCAAGTTGAAGATCGCTGAGATTAGTTATAACATAATCAAATGTCATTGTATTGAAGATCATTCAGTTTAACCATTACTTTTTGTCACAAATATTACCCAGTTGAATATAACTCAGATTAAATATCACACACTATCAAGAAATATCATAGAGTTCAAGATTAAATATTATATTATAATCAAACATCATCAGAATGATTATCACTGAGATTAAATATTACATTTTGATTAAATATTATGTTAACAATCACTGAAATTAAATATTACTTCATAAACAAACATCGTCAGATTGAAGGTTACTAAAGTTAAATATTAGGGCTTGCACATAATCAGTAAAGTCATAATCGATTAATAATCGGAAAAAAATTTCATAACCGATTAATCGTTACCTCTCAGTATTATTTATAAACGGTCGTTACGATTCTTGTGATGGATCACGTTTTGCATCATAACTTTGGAAAAATATGCCCCACAGAAAAGTATAACATATCAAAGTAAACCTCAGGATGTCGACAATCTAAAAGGTCATTAACAATCAGTGCAGTTACAGTATATTTTGGTGTAATTTCTCTGGTTTACTTTTTCTGACTGCATCAGCTGTTATTGTGGACATAATAACAATGGCTCATGACTATTTTTAAGTCAAAAATGGGCATGTGTTATAAATATATCAAAGCTACAACATAAGAATTTTATTAAAATTTACTGTTTATTACGAAACAAATATTACAAAGATGCAAAAAAATACCCATGTATATTGACCGTGTAGTAAACGAACAAAAGAAGAGTCCTAACTTCCAAATCCAACTATTAACAGGATGACAGATTCACAACATATTGACAAGCTTTAAATTTAATAAATTTTGTAGTTTTTTTAAAGAAGAACTTGTTAAAAACTTAAACTGTTTAGTGTCGATTCATGTCAGTACTTAATAAATCAATATCTATTCTTGAACAGATCCTTTAGGAAACACAAAGCATTGACAGTTTTATCGGAGAGACTTGATCTTATCTTCGTAATAAAAAGACCTGCTGCAGAAAAACTTCTTTCTGCTTGTGGTTTGTATAACTTAAGGACATTCTCACTTCTTGTATACTTTTCATGTCATGGTATAACTTAAGGACATTCTCACTTTTTGTATACTTTTCATGTCATGGTATAACTTAAGGACATTCTCACTTCTTGTATACTTTTCATGTCATGGTATAACTTAAGGACATTCTCACTTCTTGTATACTTTTCATGTCATGGTATAACTTAAGGACATTCTCACTTCTTGTATACTTTTCATGTCATGGTATAACTTAAGGACATTCTCACTTGTATACTTTTCATGTCATGGTATAACTTAAGGACATTCTCACTTCTTGTATACTTTTCATGTCATGGTATAACTTAAGAACATTCTCACTTCTTGTACCAGTTGCTTTATATGATTTTAGCTCATCTTTCATAGTTATCTTTTTTGAATCAACTCCCTCCAGTCCCTTGTCTAAAGTGTTCATGGCCTCCATATACTCCTTATAAAGTGAGACAGCTGAGCCCTCTTCATTTTTAGCTTCATTTTCAGGCTCAACTGACTGGTCTTTATCCTCTGCCTTTTTCTCCTGCATGTTATGCAATCTTTCAAATGTATGCTTTCCAATTTTTTCATATTTCCTTTTGTGCAATAAACGAAGTCATATCCTGATTGACTTATTAACCCAGGGTTGTGAAGGTAACAAAGAAGTGAAACAGCATCCCTTCGTCGCCTGGCAGTGTATCTGCCTACAAAATGCTTATACAATTGTTCAGCTACGAGATTTTCTTGGCTTTTGAGTTTAGACAATAAAAAATGAACAGCTTTTAGCAAGTTGTTTGCTTCAGAGCAAATATTTTTCAGCACGATTTGGACAGGTTTCAGAGCATCAACAAGGTTGTCTAATGTTTTCCACTCATCATCAGTGATAGTTTCAACTGACCCAATAATTCTCAGAGCTTTGGGTATGCAAGCTTTAACCTTCACAATTTTTTCTACCATTATCAACATACTGTCCCATCTTGTTTTACAATCAAGAGACAATTTCAGGTCTTTTCCAAATTCACCTTTAATGAAGTCCTGCAATTTTTTCGTTTTTAATGGTGACTTTCTAAAGAGTTTGCATATTTTTCTGACTTTGTCAATCACTTGTTGAAAATTTTCGTGAATCTTACCATTTGAATCATTAATATCCTTTACTTGTTCAAAAGTAAAACAGCTTTCACCATCTTCATTATCACTCTCTGTTTCATTGTCACTTGCAGCTTGTAAATTCTCATCTTCTTTCTCACCCTCATGTTCCTTGACCTCCTTCCTTTTTGCATATAATACATCACAAACTGCCAATGTGCGACACATTGCTGGTGAAAGGGGCTAATATCATTTTCAAATTTGACCATGACTGAAGCCCTGTTTGTTGTACATCCGACAGTATGATGGTTGAGGCTGAGACCAAAATCTTCAAGTTTCCTGGACACAATTTCTATTGTTCTTGCACTTGTTAAAGATACACAGATTTTTGTTAATCCTAGATACCAGTGCTTTTCATCACCATAAACATTGATATTGATGTAGCTTGTTTTGAATTGACGTATATTCATCAAGGGTCAAGGAATATCTTGCACCAGACTCAACCTGGGCTTGAAATTAACTGCGTAATTCTTGCTTTTTCTGTAAAGCATAATTTACTACTATTTTTTTCACACCTGAAACACTGGTTGGTACAGGTTTATCATATTTCTTTTTCTTGAGGCTTTCTTATATAAAGTGACTAGATGCAATCTGTTTAAAGCTCAGCCCATCCAGACTAACTAATCTCGCAATCTCTTCATCAATGTCAGGTTTCTTGATGAAAGCATCCAATGGTCGTTGAACAGTGCCATCAGTGTTAGGGTCAATACCATGCATCACACATAGATGGTAAAACAAAGAAGAAGTTGACTCACCAATACATTTCAACTCTTCAGTACATATTTCACATTTAGCACCAGCAGTATTTTTATCGAAGTGTTCCCAAACATTAGATTTCCTTTTTTAGAACCTTTCCCAATTTTTTGTGGTGAAAAAATATAGTTCAGTGGTAAACGCTATTTATTTAGTTACGTCTATTCAAAATTTGGTGACAATGCGCAATATCATAGAAGCTATCGATTAAACCCGAGCCGAATTACTTGCACAAGAATATATCTACGTCATCTGATTTACACATTTTTACGACTTTTAGTGAAAATAATCCCCTTTGGAAACCCACTTCAAAGTCATTTTTACGATGCTTTCAGAAGGTGACAACCATTTTTATCAATTTAGAACATTCCTTGAGTATATTTCATAATATAATGCCATAATATTATAAAAGAAATAATTATATATAATTATGAAAGAAGTAATTATGACGTAAATAATAGAATAATTAATCACGACGTAGCAACAGCGTAGTTTTCGAAGTTTTCCCCTATTAATAATATTTTATGATATAATTGGTATATTGCACACCAAATGCTCCCAATGTAAACTAAAATGCCACATAAAATGCCTGAAAATACTTCGAAAAATAATTATATAATTATGTACGTAACGCAGGGCAATATATTTTTTTTTTTTACCATCGATTGACTCGATCTGCCATTATCGCTCATACAACTAGCTTAGCCGATTATTTGCGATTATCGAAATCAATTAGCGGTTAAGCAGTAACAAGTCTTAACCGATTATTAATTGGCTATTTTTAACCGGGTGTAAGCCCTATTAAATATTGTACTATTAGTAATCATGATGAAGTGCAATATCTCTGAGATTAAATATTACATTATAATTATTGTTGTTGTTGTTGTTGTTTTGAATTACGCACAAAGCTGCACAATGGGCTATCTGTGCTCTGCCCACCACAGGTATCGAAACCCTGATTTTAGCGTGTAAGTCCGCAGACATACCGCTGAGCCACTGGGGGGCTACATTATAATTAAGCTTTATCAAATGTAAACTCATTAATATTAAGCATCACAATATATGAAAGCGTCATCAAGTTGAAGATCGCTCAGATTAAATGTAACGTTATCAGAAAACATCATCAATTTCAAGATAACTCGGATTAAATATTACGTTATCAGCAAACATCATCAAATTGAAAATGTCTAAAATCAAGAATTGTATTACGTTATCGACGAACATTATTAAATTGAAGATCACTCATATTAAACAACAAACATGATCAACTTGAAATTACTAAATATAATATTTCGAGAAGGTATTTACAGGCTGAAGGTAACTCAGATTAAATATAAGATTATAAACAATTATCATAAAGTTTCGGATAACTCATACTAAAAAAATATTAGATTATAATGAAGATTCATTGATCTGAAGATCACTTATATTAAATATTACTTTATAAACAAACGTAATCAATTTGATAAACACTCAGAAGATTAAAAATACATTAACAACAGGAAGAAAACGATTTAAATAAATTATTGCATGGTAACCAATGATAATTAACTCTAAGGTTGTTGAGATTAAAGATTGCATTATCAACAAACATGATCAAGTTAAAAATCTCAGCTTAAATATTATATAATCACTAAGCACACAAAGTTGAAGATTACTCAGATTTAATATCAGACTATGATCAAACATCGTCAAGTTGAAGAACATCATGTTATCAGCAAACATTATAAAGTGGAAAATCGTTAACATTAAGTATTAAATTGTAAACATACATCATCAAGTTAAAGATGAATGAGATAAAAATTACATTTTCTGTAACCATGTTAAATTTGAAGATCACCCATTTTAATCATTACACAATATATTCATGCTCAATCAAATGAAAAATCATTGGGATCACATATTGCGTTATAAAAACATCACTAAGATTAATGTCACTCAGATTACATATAACATTATCAACAAATATCAGCAATTTGAAGATCACTTATATTTTATCAATAAATATTACGTTGTCAAGGAATATCACTAAGTTGAAACCTCAAAGTTTAAATGTTACATCATCAACAAATATTTTTGAGTTAGAGACAGCTGACATTAGATATTACTTTATCAACAAACACCATTAAGTTGAAAATCACACATATTAAATTTTGAATTATCAACAATTATCGTCAGCTTGATGATCACCGACGTTAAGTATTGCATAGTAAGAAAACTTCGTGAAGTTGAATACCATTGAGATTAAACATAACATTTAAAAAAAAACATCACCAACTTCAAGATAACTCGGATTAAATGCTACGTTACCAACAAACATCATCAAATTGAAATTAGTGAAACTAAATATAATAATATGTGGAAATATTTTGTGTAAATAGCTTCAAGTTAAAAGTCACTTATAGTAAATATTACACTAGAAAGAATCAGCATGAACTTGAAAATCACTGACATTAAATATTACTTCAAGTTAAAGATCGCTCAGATTGAGCATTATAATATCAAGAAATATCATCAGGACGAAGATACTGAGATTAAATATCACATTATAAATAAACATCATGAAGTTGAATATCACTCAGGATAATTACTATATTATCAACAAACATCATCAGTTTGAAAATCATTAGGATCAAATAAAATAATAAGCTATCACCAAATATCATCAAATTGAATATCACTCAAATTACATATTGCATTATCAACGAATACCATCATCAAGTTTAAGTTCAGTGTGTTCAAATATTACATTATAAAAGCAAATGTCGTCAAGTTGAAGATCACTGAGATTAATTATTACTTCATAAACATGCATAATGAAGTTAAGTATCACTCCGATTAAATATTATATTACCACGAAATATTATCAAGTTGAAGATCATTCATCTTAAATATTGGATTATCAACAATGATGATCAGGTTGAAGATCAATGAGATAGCATATTAAATTATGAACAAGTATAATATGAAAGGAGATCACTCTCACTAAATGTAACATTTTTAACAAACGCTGTTGAGTTAAATATTATTCTGATTAAATGTTACGTCACTAACAAACATTATCAAATTGAAAATAAATCACATAAATTATTAGTTTATCAACAAATATCGTTAAGTTGAATGCTATTCAGTTTACATATTACATTATCAAGAAAGATTGTTAAGTTTAAGATCACTTAATATTATGGGGTTATATTAATAATATAATTTATTAAATGATAAATACCATTAAGTTGAAGATAACTGAGATTAAATGTTACATTACAATCAAATACCATCGAATTGAAGATTATTCAGTTTAACCAATACTTTATTAAAAATTTACTCAGTTGAATATAACTCAGATTAAATATTTCACACTATCAAGAAATATCAAAGAGTTCAAAATCACTAACATTAACTATTATATTACAATCAAACATCGTGAATTATAAGATCATTCAAATAATATGAAGAAATATAACATCAGATTTAAGGTTACTAAAATTAAATATTGTATTATCAGTAATCATGATGACGTGCAATATCACTAAGATTAAATATTACATTATAATCAAACTTCATCAAATGTAAACTCATTAATATTAAATATCACAATATATAAAGCTTCATCAGGTTGAAGATCGCTCGGATCAAATGTAACGTTATCAGAAAACATTATCAATTTAAATATCGTTAGGCTCAAATATAACGTTAGCAACACATATCACCAATTTAAATGTCACTCAAATCTCATAATACTTTATCAAAAAAGATAATCAAGTTGAACATCGTTGAGATTAAATATTAGTTTATATAAACATAATCAAGGTGAGGACTACTAAGATTAATTATTACATTATTAAAAATCATGATTAACTTCAAGATCACTGGAATTAAATATTACGTGATAAATAAACATCACGAAGTTGATGATCATTTGGATTAAATATTATATTATCAACACACTTTATCAAGTTGAATATCACTCATATTAAGTATTACATTAAAACGAATATTTATCAAGTAGAATATCACTCAGACTAAATACTATATTATAAAAAACTCATGAACTTGAAAATCATTCAAATTAGATATCACGTATTGAAGAAAATGATCAAGTTCTAAATCATTCATATTAGATACTATTTATCAACAAATATCACCAAGTTGAATATCACTCAGATTACACTATACACAATATTATCAAAACGATGAACACTGTGATTAAATATTAAGTATTCAGCAAACATCATTATGTAAAAGATCATTCTGATTAACTATTACTTTATTGACAAATATCATATATTTAAAACCAGTCAAATTAAATATCACTTTGTTGATAAACATCTTTATTACATAACATTTTAAACAAGTATCATAAAGTGTAATACAACCTAGGTTATATATATTAGTTTATTAACAATGATGATGAAGTTGAAGAATGCTGACATTAAATATTATATTAAAATATACAACTTTTAGGTTTAAGGAAACTCAGATTAGATATTACATAGTCAACAAAAATATCATTTAGGTAATGATCCTTCTCATTAAATGTTACATTATTAACATATATCGTTCAGTTGAAAATTAATCAAATTAAATATCATGTCATTAACAAATACCATAAAGTTGAATATCAGTTAGCTTACATTTTACGTAATCCAACTAATATCTTCAAGTTAAAGGTCAGTGAGATTAAATATCACATTAATAGACAACATCACCCAGTTGAAGTTCATTCTATTTACGTATTACATTCTCAACAAATACCATGAAACTAAAAGTCACTGATATTAAATATTACATTCTCAACAAATATAATCCAGCTGAATGTCACTAAATCATCATGTTATAGATCACTTAGCTCAAATATTACATTATGAACAAAATATATCAAGTTGAAGATGGGTCATATTAAATATTATGTTATCAAGATTAAAATCTGGTGAAGAATCTGAATACAGTAACCGTTTTTAAAGAGTTTTGTCTACCTTTGTTTCTGTCTAGTTATAATTTTCTTGATATTTTGATTGATTAAGATAAATGAATAAAATCAATATAGGAAACATAATTTGAAATATTTTTTTTTGCGTTCTAGTTTAGTGCTTTTATATAAGTTCTTCCTCTAGAAATCGACCTTGACAAGTGGATATGAAGCTAAGTTCTGGAGTTTTCCGTTCCTTAGTTTGAAACGGAAAAAACTGTCATCAGTTTGTGTTGTCTATTCTGTTAGAAGCTGGATATTAACATTATTTTTAGCCCCTAAACCAATATTTTCTTACCATAAAATAGTCTTAGGGTGTTGATTCAACTCTAGTATTGGAATCGTTATGGGGAAAACAATGTGTAATGATAAAGCTGAAGATGTTGGACATAATGTTCGAACTTTTAAATAAAATAGTTTGTTTTTTGTCAACTGTATTCATTTTTATTAATAAACTTTGTTTTCAAAATCATGAATCCATAATCAGGAATTTTTTCTAAATATATGAGTTCACTGGCAGTTATCTTTTGGACGAGCCCTGGACATGAATCCTGGGTTTCTGCTAATAAATATCCGGTGCAATTAACCATTTTCTTATTGTCGTTTTTCCAAAGAAAATCATGGAGCACTTGTTTGTTTTCTAATTCAGATAGCAAATTCTTATCAGTACAATGTATGGGTCTTCTGACACTTACTTAATTTGGGAGTTTGTGCTTTTTGTCACTTCAATGAAATCTTGTTTTATTCACATTAACATACAATTGACATCTTCCTTTATCATAGGCTGATATATTAAGTCTTCTGTGAATGAATAATTTTATGAAATATTTATTCTTCACCTCCAAGAATTCTCTTTTAAACATCAATTCTTCATTAGTAGTTAGAGTATTTGGTCTTACTATGTCTCAAATATTATATGTAGATTTATGGTAAACAACTTTTTGAACGAGTATTTCACTTCTTGGTGGTACGACGACCACTATTTCTGTTGTCACTAGAAGTTCATTCTCTGGTGTTGTAATTGAAATGTACTCTACAGAGATTTCCTTTTCATATACTGTAAAGCAATCCTAAACTGAAATAGAAACCCTTATAATCCTAGCACTTTCGAAAAGTGGGTCTTTCTTTTTCAGGGATTGCCAGATTGCCCTAAAAAAAGAAAGGTCCATCTTTCGAAAGTGCTTGGGTTATAAGGGTTTCTATTTCAGTTTTAACAAGACTTCTTAGACCTACGTGTTTTTAGCACATCATGACTAAACTTGCACTAATTTTTTATGAATAAAGTGAACCAAACAATTTTAGCACAGTCAAAATTTCCAACATTATTCCCACGACATCATGAAAGATTTTCCTCAAATAATTATTTTATCGTTTGGGGTAAATGAAGTATTCCCAGTCGACTTTTCTCCACAAATCCAGCTAATTCCTGTCTTAGATGTTCCTTTGGCTTGGTTGGCTCAAAACTACATTCTCAACGTAATAGTAACTGTTGATACTTACAGTCTTGGTTTAGTGGCTAAGTTTCCCTCATCTATAACAATTCTCCTTTCTGATAACATATGAGATAGGTTTTATTCCTTACAATATCTTGTCTGCAGTTACTGACAATTTTAACTTTATAGATACATTTTAAGCACCTATTGTCTTGTAGTTAATTCCCCCCAACCTGTGTAATTAGTTGTTTAACCAACTAGTTTATTTCTTCTAGGCTATCGTCATTGTGAGTTGGTGTTCCAGTATTACCCAATCTGACAAATCCCACAACACTGAAAGCATGCATTTTGACCTTATTTGGTTCAAGTTTCGTTGCCATCTGTAGAGATTTCATCCCAGTTTTCATATCCTCCTCTGTTATGGTAACTATAAATTGGTCTCGTGTTAAGGATTCGCTATTTCACAAGGATCGTTAAGATAAGACAATATAATTGAGCAAATATTTTCTGCAAATTCGGCTAAGGTCTCTTTTTTCCACCATACTACGTTTAATAACATTGCTCTGGATTCTTGTTTCTTGTGTATCACTCCAAACTTATTATATAAACCAATTAATAATGCTTCAAAATGATTACAGCTCTAAAGTGAAAAGCTATTTAATGGTAAATGAACAGCAGGATGAATAACTTCGCGTCAACTGTTTCACCTGTTTACTTAAAAAATTATCTCAAAACGAGCTTGATATGTCTCTATTGGCAGCTTTCCATCATAGCTCGTGGTTTTCCATTTGTATTTTGTTGAGCTGGTCGGCTAGATTCTGGTAATTTTGATAATAACATGATTGAAGCATTTCCGGGAAAATTGTGCAGTAGCAGATGGCATAATAGCAGTAATAATAACAGGTGTAATCTAAATAAGTTATCTTATACTGTATGTAGTAGTAGATAGTGTTTTAGTTTGCAACTCTTGAGCAAATACAGAAAGAAAAGTGGCTGGTTTAACCTCTGCATTTAAGAATTTGTTTATGAAATGTTTTATTCTGTCACTAATGTTCTTTACTTTTTAATTTGTTTCTTGGTGGAACAGTGATAAGTCTTCGAATTTACAATGCTAAAATCAGGGGTTCCATTTCTCTTGGTGGACACAGCAGATTATTTGATGTGTCTTTGCTATAAGAAAACACAGTTACCGTTACATTACTCATCTCATCTTTCTATTTTATATTCACTAAAATAATTCAACTTCTGACAGCAAAGCTGTAGCGATGCGTTTTCGTTTGGTAGGTACTTTCATAGGTTCGTGAACCTGACGATGACCGAAGAAGGTCGAAACGTTGTTCGCTCTTCTATTTAAAATATTTTCTCAACCCAAACGAGCCGTTTTTGCATATAAAATTCTCAACAAGTGGGTTTCTCGACATTACTGATAGCCTAACAAAGATTCAGTTGCTATTCTGTCTACACAAATATCTATATCGCATTTTCTATCTGTATAAAAAGATTATATACGTTTCTCCTAAATTCGTCCAGTCTCGTTATTTCGCATACACACACAATGAAAAAATTATCAGATTCAGAATTTCTCTCCCTATTTTTTAAGCGAAGCTACTGTTACTAGTAGGCCTAACTATCTGATACTTGTGAGAAAAACGATTTTGTCTGGAAGTACCACAACTATATAAATAACTCCAAGAGTTAATGCGAAAAAAATGGACACGGGTTATTTATAAACATTGGAACGAAACAAAAAAGAGAGTTGCATAAGTGCGCATCTTTCACTACATAAGCCACTAGATGAAATTTTTAAAATGTACGTTTTTGCTGTTATTTGTTCACATTATTCAAACTTTTTATGTTTATTTGTTATTAAAGAAAAAGCTACACAATGGATTATCTGAGCTCTTTCTGTCGGTAGCGAAACCCAATTTTTAGCGTTATAAGCTTTCAAACTTACCGCTGAGCTACCAGAGGATAAAATTGTCAGAATTTAAATTATATGATTTGTTTTGTTTTTTTTGGAATTTCGCACAAAGCTACGCGAGGGCTATCTGTGCTAGCCGTCCCTAATTTTGCAGTGTAAGACTAGAGGGAAGGCAGCTAGTCATCACCACCCACCACCAACTCTTGGGCTACTCTTTTACCAACGAAGAGTGGGATTGACTGTAACATTATAAAGCCCCCACGGCTGAAAGGGCGAGAATTTTTGGCGCGAAGGGGATGCGAACCCGCAACCCTCGGATTACGAGTGCACGCCTTAACGCGCTCGGCCATGCCAGGCCCTAAATTATATGAGTTATTGATATTGCAATGCATCGAAAATGTCCCCTTCAAAGTTGGTTGACCTTTACAAACAACAACAACAGCTCCTAGTGGTCAACTGGAGACTGTAGTATTATTTTAGATAACTTCAAGGAATTTCTGTAAGTAAATAAATCAGTATTGGAGTGACCATCAAGAAATAAAAGTGATATTTCTAGTAAATAAAAATAAAGTTAAGTTATTGTGATTGATAATTAATTTGTAATTTTATGTTTGCTAAAAGCTTCCCTCCGCTAGTACAACGATGTGTTTACGAATTTACAACTCTAAAATGAGGTTTCGATTCCCCTCGTTTGGCTCAGCAGATAGCCCAATGTGTTCTTCCTAGAAGAAAAGACACGCGCTAAAAGCTAGATTGTATGGAGGGTATAATATACATTTTTATCAGTTTAAGATATATTCATGGCCATTTTTGTATAACATCTGACAGCTGAGAGGATTTTGTGCGAACACAGCGCCCTCTCTTAGATTGAGCTGTAATTCATTGAAATGCATTAGGCCTACAGGTAAGTTTTTGACCAATTATAAAGTTGTTTAAACAAAACTTTATTGGAATTACAATGGTTCTAGGTTTATCGAAACATTATATGAATATTTTTATTTCTTTATCATAATGTACGCAAATTACATATGGTTCATCGCAAGTTGTACGGTTCTAGAATCCCAAGAGAAGCGGCTTTTAGCTTAATGAATTTAGTGAAAACTAGATCATAAACGACACGTGTGAAAGACACATCGTTCAGTTTGCAAATTCATAATTTATTCAGAACCTGGGTTCCAAAAAAGCTTTCATAGTGTATTTTTAACCCTTATGAGATATGTTTATTCATATGCATGCAATGAATTTACTACATTGTTTTGAATGAGAGGCGAAACTGAAAAGTCTGAACAACTTATAAATTTAATACCATATAAAATACTGATAGAAGTACTATAAAGTATAAATTGATATTTATTATAATTTTGTATTTGGAGATGGATTAAAAAATCTACTCATTTTAATGATATTAACTTGCATGTCATAACGGCCCTACATTTAGAAACAAAATGGATCTTTTAGTTTTATTGTTCTTTCTGTTTCAGTTACATGGTTAATGGTTTTGTTTTTCTGCTGTTTACCATCTTTATATCATTATTAATATGAATGAAAGTGGAAGAGTAGGCCTAAAATTATTTTTTAAAGGTTACATTTTTTACTAGGTTGTCAAACCTTTAATATCAAAATATTTTACAAATGTGTTGCTCTTACTGTATTACAACAAAAATTGTAAGCTCTAACATATATAGAGCATTTTATTATTTTTATTCATAAGTCTTAATAACAGTAAAATATATTCAGTGAATACTCATCGTCATTTGTTTTTATAATAACTGTAACACAAAATCTTGGATTACATGAGTGTGTCTTTAACAAATGTACATATTTAGACCTACAATAATTCATTAAACATGATTATGTATAGTTATGAAGTATTTGAGCAGTATTTATGTTTTCAGATAATCATTTACCCCAGAATTATGATTTGAATAATTTGATTCCAAGCAGACAAAATGTCATAACCATCTTCAGTACAAGGAGAAAGTGAGAGTCATTTCCGATTATTTATTTATAGTTCCATCACATTTTTAGCAACATTTACAGCATTATATCATCATTCCAGTGTACAACAAGAACAAGAAAGGAAGGAAGTTTATCATTGGTTGCAAAATATTGGTTTATATTCTCATCGTAAAGCTGTATATAACCAGGGTGAGTAGGTATCATTTTCATCCTAGTTTTATTACTGTGTGGTCAGTACGATAAAAAAAACCTGACTTTAACCTTTTTTTTTAAGGAAACATTGTTTCCTAATGTGAGTGAATAACATGAAGGAACTAAGATAGTTTATTGTGAACTTTGGTATAGCTGAAACTATATTATTGTTACAGAATCATTTATGAGTTGTTGATGGTGCACATTGTTTCATAATGTGAATGAATAACATAAAGGAAGTTTCATTTTTTTTGTCAAATAAGTGTAAAAACAGGAAATATTTAATTTATTTTGGCTTTTGGTTTGTGTTCCTACGTTTCAATAAAACCATCACCATCCACAATTAGGGAAGAAGAGATCAAGTGCTCCTGACTTGCCCAGGTTTTTAAGACCTAAAACCCTACCAGTGGAGTGCATGAACCTACATGGCTAAATGCACTTAAAAGATTTTGCTGTTAAATTTTTATTGTAAAACAGATTCAGCTTGTATGTCTACATCAGAGACAGTCTAGACTTTATAACTAAACTCCCAACTACTCTTGAAAATGATGCACTTTTAGTTACATTTGATGTATGTAGCTGATACACAAACCTTCCCCATGACCTAGGGAAAATGGCAACAAGCAACATTAAACTTATGATAAATGTTGTCAAGTCTCTCATTATTCATATATTTTCATAACTCAATAATTTTGATTACGTTTCATGTAGTTCACACATGATTTTCTTATGAACTATTTAAATGAATAAGGTAAAAGAACTGACAAACACTTTCATTCCAATACGTGGTCAGGAAAAAAAAATACTTACACAGTTCTATTCTCAGACATGAAATTAGCCGTCAAGGTACTGTTGTGAAATCTATACAACCTACATATTAGTTTTAACAATCCACTTTGAATCTCGCCAGATTTCTATATTATTCTGAGGTTATTAAAAGTTGCAACCTTTTAATAATAACAGCTGATTGATACTGATATCCAACTGTATTTTTATGCTTTGCAAATTGACAAATATTGGTTTCCAACACAACTACTGCCATCTGTTGACATATTTTTACAGCACAAAATCTGGCAAATTTTTTGGAATACCATGCTTTTGCAACATTACAGTATAATCTTTTCAAAACATTATCTGCATTAAATGCATGTTGCTAAACTTTATTTGATTAACTATTTGTTTATTTACAACATTTAAAGTTTTAATCTTGTTTCTGTAAATACACACAATCTTTCTTATGTATAAGTGAGTTTTAACAGATAAATATTAGAAAATCTACCAAATAATACAGAATGTTTAAATCAAGGAGTTTATGAAAGATTCAGAAAATGAATTGAAATTTGTAATCATTTTTTGCTAATGCACATATAGTTATGAATTAATAAAAAAAAGTCAGGTAATATAAAAATGAGTGAGGGAAAAGTTGCAATCACAATTAAGGTAAGAAATTGATTGCTTATTATCTATCTATCTATCTAGATATTATCTATATCTATTCAAATGATGAAATTAAGGTCGTTTATTTGCAGTTATGCATTTCATGCTTCACTGATCACACTGCATTATAAAATGGTGGGAAAATACAGAAGTTAGTATGTTTGATTGTTGATGAGACCATCATCAGGGCCATGTGATTGGTAAAGTTTTCATTCATAAAATTATTCATACCACTATTTTAGGAGAATTTGAATTAATTCTGGCTTATATTTATGGATAAAATGTTTCTACATAGTTTTTCTGGTTTGCTCCAAATTTGTAAGAATTCTTTTCAAATTAGCGGCTTGTCTCTCACTTTTCATCCAAGTTGTGTTAGCCGGATTTTGTAGACTTTCTTTTTCTGATCCGTGGAGTATTTCCTTTGATACTTAGATTATCTTGTAAATATCTGTATTATTTGGTTTGTGTGTTTTTATACTAATGTAATTTTTTTGTCATCATTTTCTCTTTGTTTGACTGTCCTCAGGGTTTGCGCTGGTATATTTTTGGCCCGAATTATTCATGTCTTAATTGAAGTTATTGGGTAGTTTCTTTGTTGAAGGTGGACTGACAATTCTTGCAATCTTTGTTCTAATATTTTAGGGTCTGAGACTATGGTACATATGCACCGGGCTATGTTGAAAAGAATGTTAGTCTTTGTGTGTTTTGGATGACAAGATGTAAAGTTCAAATACTGAATTGAGCCGGTATCTTTGTGATAAATATCTGTTTGCAATTTGTGGCCTTCTTTGTATATTTTAAAGTACAGGAAAGGTATTGCATGTTGACTGGTCACCATTGTAAACCTTATTTGATCATTGATGTTGTTTACAAATGGTGGAAATGTGACATTTCCCGCAGGTCTTGCTTCTGGATGAAACAGTCATCCAGAAATCTCCACCAGTTGTCTTGAATGTAGAATGTGCCCTCTGCTTCAAACCTTTCTGTTACTTTTGGATACAAAAGGACTTCTTCGATTACCCCACCATAAGGATGGCATATGTCTGGGCCACCTTAGTTCCCATGGCCGCCCCTTTCATTTAGATAATCATTGAAAAACTGAAAGATGTTGTGTTGCATAATAAACATTATGCCATCTGATATAAAATTATGATCAAATCTACTTTCCAGGTCTTCTGCATAGGTTTCAATCCAATAGTGTATATTTATTCTGAAGTTTGAAATTAATATTATTTTGTTTTGTAATTAATTTCGAATGTCGTAACTTAATATCTGTCACTATTATATACAATTTATGTTATATCTGTTATATTTGTTAGTAGTTTAGTGTAATAAATTATACAAGCTGTTATCTGTGTTTTTCTGTTGCGTTTAATCCACGAAGAATATAAAACATTAAAAAATACGTAACACCCCTCCAGTTCATCAAAAGTTAAACAGTTCCTAATAGACTAGTAGTTTTAATATTTTACACCACAGTGTTTCACACACCTTAAAATCATTTCTCCTGGTAATGAAAAAACTTCATAAATCTTGTACGAGGTTTATCTTGTTCTCTTTCTCTTTTTTTTTTTTATTGGTAAAATATAATTGAATCTTAATGAAATATCCTGCAATTATTAGCTGGTTCTGATTCTTGCTGAATAAGTTTATATGCAAGTTTTAACATTTGAAGAACGTCTCTGATATTTAGATAATTAAGCATGCAGTTGGTCCTGAAACAAAACTAGCTTATACCTGGTAGAAAGTGTTTTACGAATGGACTTCCACGGATATGTACAACACCTAACAGTACTGATATCTTATATTCTCCTGCATGCCGCACACTAAACTGTACGCAAGCCTTGTTTGCATCACTGGGATCCTGACCTCCAAGTTCTATGCTGCAAGCTATTTTATTAGTCCCTTGTGTTATTTCCACAAGAAGGTTATCTTCATTACAGATGGGATATGCTCATGCATTACGCCGAAAGAACTGTTTAAAAAAATATAAAACAGATAAGGTATATCCTTCTATGACAAATATATCTGAATAAAAGATATGTTGTATAAATATTAACCAAGGAATACTGCCAGCAAAACCACCAGTATAACACTTAAAGTTTAATATAATTAATCTGTAAAAACTTACAAAAATAAAATTAATTCAAAAACTTGAATTTTCAGATAAAATATCCTCAGATATCTTTGGAAAATTACTATTTAGTAGTTTTCACACTGAAAAAAATACTGATAATGTCACTGAATACTTACAGTATGTATGCTCAAGTATATTACAGAAGTCAATGAAGTGAAAAAAAAATGTAAAAGAAATATGAATGTAAAAGTAAGTCTTAATACTTTATTTAAAACTTTCATTACTTATCATTCTGTGTACAATGAAACCCCTCTAAAGCAGCCACCCTCGGGACTGAGACAAACTGGCTTGATTAGATGGGTTTCACTGACTTTTGGGACTGAGACACACTGGCCTGATTAGAAGGGTTTCACTGACCTTTGGGACTGAGACACACTGGCCTGATTAGAGGGGTTCCACTGACCTTTGGGACTGAGACAAACTGGCCTGATTAGAAGGGTTTCACTGACTTTTGGGACTGAGACACACTGGCCTGATTAAAGGGGTTTCACTGTACATAATTAGGGGGTATGTAAACAAAAAAAGGACTGTGATTGAATGACTGCTTTCAAGGGGTGACTGAATCTGAGGGGTGGCTGCTTAGAGGGGTTCCACTGTATTTGTAAACACACACACACACACACACACACACACACACACACACACACACTTATATATGCATACACACAGAAAGATAAAATTAAAGCAAATAACATGCAACATTATAGAATTTACAGTTTCTAAGAAATATACAGGGTGTTCGTAAAGTCATTGGACAT
>MU033992.1:361723-395003 GCA_011833715.1 Carcinoscorpius rotundicauda
TTAAACTTCGAAACAATAATATCAATATGGAAAAATGAATAATACAAATGAAAATTCAAACACAATACGACATGTTGTCGTTTACAAAATATTTACACATATACATAACACTCAACATATTATTTCCATCTAAAATAATACTACCATCTCTTTTTATCTTTGAAAAGCGACCTCCGACGGGACATCTTTATATTATATTTAGTTTCACTATCCCTGACAGATCCTTGTTTTTAAGTGTATCTCTTTGTTGTTTTATGTTTTTCTTTCGTATATTTGTAATCTGTAGAATCAAAATATACTCATAAAAAATTATATGTATGCTGTTTTTCTTAATTTCACGCAAAGCTACTAGAGGACTATCTGCGCTAGCCGTTCTTAATTTTGAATTGTAAGACCAGAGGGAAGGCAGCTAGTCATCACCACCCACCGCCAACTCTTGGGCTACTCTTTTACCAACAAATAATGTGATTGAACGTCACCTTATAACGCCCCCCACGGCTGCTGAAAGGGTAAGCATGTACGGTGCGACTGAGAGTCGAACGCTTTAACCACCTGGCCATGCCGGGTCCTATAAATATATCTATAAACTATAAGTATCTCTTAATATAAGTAACAAGAAGTTACTGTGAAGTTAGCCGCAAAGCAACACAATGGGTCATCTGTGCTCTGCTAATCACAGGTATCGAAACTCTGTTTATAACACTGTAAGTCCGCGTACTGTGTCACTGGAGAGTACGGAAAACTCGGCAGTTCGATCAACTGAAAAACCCGTAAAGCATAACATATTGTTTATTTTGTTTTTGTTTGTTGTTTTTCTTTGATTTCTAACCAGTTTAGTTAAGGAATTCGTAAGGAAGAGGTTCGTATCAATCATCTTTGTACAACTGGGCAGTCATTCAGCTACTTAATTCAATACCGGATACAATGCCTCTTAAGGTGAAGACCAAGTCCAACATCAAGGGGAGATCATAATGCTGGAAGAAAACCAATCATTTATCCTATCAGAAGATATTTCATTCAAAAACGGTAAGAGTATCTGATGTGTGTGTTTTACACCGTATTCACTCATCAGTAGACCCTTCGCTGAATTTATGTCTACTAAAATTGGGAAGACAACTTACCACCATTATCTAAGCTTTGAAGAAGGTAGCATCAGCAGTTTCTGTCAATAATGTGAGTCGATATTTTTGTAGGTCCCAGAACCACGTATAGAAGAGTTAGAAAAATCCACTGATGCTCTAACTGAAATTCAAGAATGGCTCATCCCTCTACAGATCATGGCATTAAGTTTTCACTGTCAAGAACAGGTAACTAGGTAGAAGGAGCACTTGGTAACTGTCAAGAACAGGTAACTAGGTAGAAGGAGCACTTGGTAACTGTCAAGAACAGGTAACTAGGTAGAAGGAGCACTTGGTAACTGTCAAGAACAGGTAACTAGGTAGAGGGAGCACTTGGTAACTGTCAAGAACAGGTAACTAGGTAGAAGGAGCACTTGGTAATGTATAATCATGAGAATAATCATCTGCTCAGGCACTGGAGCGTTTTTTTCAAAGTTTAAGAAAGAAGTGTCTTGTTTCCAGATGATCTTTTGTGAACTAGCAATCTTGAAAGTGAAAGTGACATCATTATGCCAATCATGGCTGGATTATAACTCCTGATGTCATGGCTCTTTTCGGTAAGAAGCTTCAAGTTATATCTTTTAATTGTACCTGCAAGTATTGCATACGGTTTTAATTAGTTATTTAACTTTCTTGTGTAAATAGTTCTTAAATGTCATTTGTATGTTTTTTACATAATTAATGGTAAGGATATTGAAGGTAACACATTTTGAAAAACAAACAAAAAAGCTTAAGTTAAATGAGAATAAGTATTACATTATCAAAAATATCGTTAACTTGAAAATCGTTATTACGCTGTTAACAAACACAACCAAATTAAAAATATATCACATTAATTATCTCGTTATCACCAAGTAACGTCAAGTTGAATGTCACTTAGTTTTACATGTTACATTATGAACGCAAATTATCAAGTTTAAGAGAAATATTACATAATGAGAAATATCATGAAGTTGAAGATAACTCACATAATATATTAGATTATCAACGATCATCATCTGTTTGAATATCACTCATATTAAATATTATATCATATATAACTACGATCAAGTTGAAGATCGCTGAGATTAGTTATAACATAATCAAATGTCATTGTATTGAAGATCATTCAGTTTAACCATTACTTTTTGTCACAAATATTACCCAGTTGAATATAACTCAGATTAAATATCACACACTATCAAGAAATATCATAGAGTTCAAGATTAAATATTATTTATAATCAAACATCATCAGAATGATTATCACTGAGATTAAATATTACATTTTGATTAAATATTATGTTAACAATCACTGAAATTAAATATTACTTCATAAACAAACATCGTCAGATTGAAGGTTACTAAAGTTAAATATTAGGGCTTGCACATAATCAGTCATAAGTCAACGATTAATAATCGGAAAAAAATTTCATAACCGATTAATCGTTACCTCTCAGTATTATTTATAAACGGTCGTTACGATTCTTGTGATGGATCACGTTTTGCATCATAACTTTGGAAAAATATGCCCCACAGAAAAGTATAACATATCAAAGTAAACCTCAGGATGTCGACAATCTAAAAGGTCATTAACAATCAGTGCAGTTACAGTATATTTTGGTGTAATTTCTCTGGTTTACTTTTTCTGACTGCATCAGCTGTTATTGTGGACATAATAACAATGGCTCATGACTATTTTTAAGTCAAAAATGGGCATGTGTTATAAATATATCAAAGCTACAACATAAGAATTTTATTAAAATTTACTGTTTATTACGAAACAAATATTACAAAGATGCAAAAAAATACCCATGTATATTGACCGTGTAGTAAACGAACAAAAGAAGAGTCCTAACTTCCAAATCCAACTGTTAACAGGATGACAGGTTCACAACATATTGACAAGCTTTAAATTTAATAAATTTTGTAGTTTTTTTAAAGAAGAACTTGTTAAAAACTTAAACTGTTTAGTGTCGATTCATGTCAGTACTTAATAAATCAATATCTATTTTTGAACAGATCCTTTAGGAAACACAAAGCATTGACAGTTTTATCGGAGAGACTTGATCTTATCTTCGTAATAAAAAGACCTGCTGCAGAAAACTTCTTTCTGCTTGTGGTTTGTATAACTTAAGGACATTCTCACTTCTTGTATACTTTTCATGTCATGGTATAACTTAAGGACATTCTCACTTTTTGTATACTTTTCATGTCATGGTATAACTTAAGGACATTCTCACTTCTTGTATACTTTTCATGTCATGGTATAACTTAAAGACATTCTCACTTCTTGTATACTTTTCATGTCATGGTATAACTTAAGGACATTCTCACTTCTTGTATACTTTTCATGTCATGGTATAACTTGAGGACATTCTCACTTGTATACTTTTCATGTCATGGTATAACTTAAGGACATTCTCACTTCTTGTATACTTTTCATGTCATGGTATAACTTAAGAACATTCTCACTTCTTGTGCCAGTTGCTTTATATGATTTTAGCTCATCTTTCATAGTTATCTTTTTTGAATCAACTCCCTCCAGTCCCTTGTCTAAAGTGTTCATGGCCTCCATATACTCCTTATAAAGTGAGACAGCTGAGCCCTCTTCATTTTTAGCTTCATTTCCAGGCTCAACTGACTGGTCTTTATCCTCTGCCTTTTTCTCCTGCATGTTATGCAATCTTTCAAATGTATGCTTTCCAATTTTTTCATATTTCCTTTTGTGCAATAAACGAAGTCATATCCTGATTGACTTATTAACCCAGGGTTGTGAAGGTAACAAAGAAGTGAAACAGCATCCCTTCGTCGCCAGGCAGTGTATCTGTCTACAAAATGCTTATACAATTGTTCAGCTACGAGATTTTCTTGGCTTTTGAGTTTAGACAATAAAAAATGAACAGCTTTTAGCAAGTTGTTTGCTTCAGAGCAAATATTTTTCAGCACGATTTGGACAGGTTTCAGAGCATCAACAAGGTTGTCTAATGTTTTCCACTCATCATCAGTGATAGTTTCAACTGACCCAATAATTCTCAGAGCTTTGGGTATGCAAGCTTTAACCTTCACAATTTTTTCTACCATTATCAACATACTGTCCCATCTTGTTTTACAATCAAGAGACAATTTCAGGTCTTTTCCAAATTCACCTTTAATGAAGTCCTGCAATTTTTTTCGTTTTTTAATGGTGACTTTCTAAAGAGTTTGCATATTTTTCTGACTTTGTCAATCACTTGTTGAAAATTTTCGTGAATCTTACCATTTGAATCATTAATATCCTTTATTTGTTCAAAAGTAAAACAGCTTTCACCATCTTCATTATCACTCTCTGTTTCATTGTCACTTGCAGCTTGTAAATTCTCATCTTCTTTCTCACCCTCATGTTCCTTGACCTCCTTCCTTTTTGCATATAATACATCACAAACTGCCAATGTGCGACACATTGCTGGTGAAAGGGGCTAATATCATTTCCAAATTTGACCATGACTGAAGCCCCGTTTGTTGTACATCCGACAGTATGATGGTTGAGGCTGAGACCAAAATCTTCAAGTTTCCTGGACACAATTTCTATTGTTCTTGCACTTGTTAAAGATACACAGATTTTTGTTAATCCTAGATACCAGTGCTTTTCATCACCATAAACATTGATATTGATGTAGCGTGTTTTGAATTGACGTATATTCATCAAGGGTCAAGGAATATCTTGCACCAGACTCAACCTGGGCTTGAAATTAACTGCGTAATTCTTGCTTTTTCTGTAAAGCATAATTTACTACTATTTTTTTCACACCTGAAACACTGGTTGGTACAGGTTTATCATATTTCTTTTTCTTGAGGCTTTCTTATATAAAGTGACTAGATGCAATCTGTTTAAAGCTCAGCCCATCCAGACTAACTAATCTCGCAATCTCTTCATCAATGTCAGGTTTCTTGATGAAAGCATCCAATGGTCGTTGAACAGTGCCATCAGTGTCAGGGTCAATACCATGCATCACACGTAGATGGTAAAACAAAGAAGAAGTTGACCCACCAATACATTTCAACTCTTCAGTACATATTTCACATTTAGCACCAGCAGTATTTTTATCGAAGTGTTCCCAAACATTAGATTTCCTTTTTTCAGAACCTTTCCCAATTTTTGTGGTAAAAAAATATAGTTCAGTGGTAAACGCTATTTATTTAGTTACGTCTATTCAAAATTTGGTGACAATGCGCAATATCATAGAAGCTATCGATTAAACCCGAGCCGAATTACTTGCACAAGAATATATCTACGTCATCTGATTTACACATTTTTACGACTTTTAGTGAAAATAATCCCCTTTGGAAACCCACTTCAAAGTCATTTTTACGATGCTTTCAGAAGGTGACAACCATTTTTATCAATTTAGAACATTCCTTGAGTATATTTAATAATATAATGCCATAATATAAAAGAAATAATTATATATAATTATGAAAGAAGTAATTATGACGTAAATAATAGAATAATTAATCACGACGTAGCAACAGCGTAGTTTACAAAGTTTTCCCCTATTAATAATATTTTATGATATAATTGGTATATTGCACACCAAATGCTCCCAATGTAAACTAAAATGCCACATAAAATGCCATAATTATATAATTATGTACGTAACGCAGGGCAATATATATATTTTTTTTTACCATCGATTGACTCGATCTGCCATTATCGCTCATACAACTAGCTTAGCCGATTATTTGCGATTATCGAAATCAATTAGCGGTTAAGCAGTAACAAGTCTTAACCGATTATTAATTGGCTATTTTTAACCGGGTGTAAGCCCTATTAAATATTGTACTATTAGTAATCATGATGAAGTGCAATATCTCTGAGATTAAATATTACATTATAATTATTGTTGTCGTTGTTGTTGTTGTTTTGAATTACGCACAAAGCTACACAATGGGCTATCTGTGCTCTGCCCACCACAGGTATCGAAACCCTGATTTTAGCGTGTAAGTCCGCTGACATACCGCTGAGCCACTGGGGGGCTACATTATAATTAAGCTTTATCAAATGTAAACTCATTAATATTAAGCATCACAATATATGAAAGCGTCATCAAGTTGAAGATCGCTCAGATTAAATGTAACGTTATCAGAAAACATCATCAATTTCAAGATAACTCGGATTAAATATTACGTTATCAGCAAACATCATCAAATTGAAAATGTCTAAAATCAAGAATTGTATTACGTTATCGACGAACATTATTAAATTGAAGATCACTCATATTAAACAACAAACATGATCAACTTGAAATTACTAAATATAATATTTCGAGAAGGTATTTACAGGCTGAAGGTAACTCAGATTAAATATAAGATTATAAACAATTATCATAAAGTTTCGGATAACTCATACTAAAAAAATATTAGATTATAATGAAGATTCATTGATCTGAAGATCACTTTATTAAATATTACTTTATAAACAAACGTAATCAATTTGATAAACACTCAGAAGATTAAAAATACATTAACAACAGGAAGAAACGATTTAAATAAATTATTGCATGGTAACCAATGATAATTAACTCTAAGGTTGTTGAGATTAAAGATTGCATTATCAACAAACATGATCAAGTTAAAAATCTCAGCTTAAATATTATATAATCACTAATCACACAAAGTTGAAGATTACTCAGATTTAATATCAGACTATGATCAAACATCGTCAAGTTGAAGAACATCATGTTATCAGCAAACATTATAAAGTGGAAAATCGTTAACATTAAGTATTAAATTGTAAACATACATCATCAAGTTAAAGATGAATAAGATAAAAATTACATTTTCTGTAACCATGTTAAATTTGAAAATCACCCATTTTAATCATTACACAATATATTCATGCTCAATCAAATGAAAATCATTGGGATCACATATTGCGTTAAAAAACATCACTAAGATTAATGTCACTCAGATTACATATAACATTATCAACAAATATCAGCAATTTGAAGATCACTTATATTTATCAATAATATTACGTTGTCAAGGAATATCACTAAGTTGAAACCTCAAAGTTTAAATGTTACATCATCAACAAATATTTTTGAGTTAGAGACAGCTGACATTAGATATTACTTTATCAACAAACACCATTAAGTTGAAAATCACACATATTAAATTTTGAATTATCAACAGTTATCGTCAGCTTGATGATCACCGACGTTAAGTATTGCATAGTAAGAAAACTTCGTGAAGTTGAATACCATTGAGATTAAACATAACATTTAAAAAAAAACATCACCAACTTTAAGATAACTCGGATTAAATGCTACGTTACCAACAAACATCATCAAATTGAAATTAGTGAAACTAAATATAATAATATGTGGAAATATTTTGTGTAAATAGCTTCAAGTTAAAAGTCACTTGTAGTAAATATTACACTAGAAAGAATCAGCATGAACTTGAAAATCACTGACATTAAATATTACTTCAAGTTAAAGATCGCTCAGATTGAGCATTATAATATCAAGAAATATCATCAGGACGAAGATACTGAGATTAAATATCACATTATAAATAAACATCATGAAGTTGAATATCACTCAGGATAATTACTATATTATCAACAAACATCATTAGGATCAAATAAAATAATAAGCTATCACCAAATATCATCAAATTGAATATCACTCAAATTACATATTGCATTATCAACGAATACCATCATCAAGTTTAAGTTCAGTGTGTTCAAATATTACATTATAAAAGCAAATGTCGTCAAGTTGAAGATCACTGAGATTAATTATTACTTCATAAACATGCATAATGAAGTTAAGTATCACTCCGATTAAATATTATATTACCACGAAATATTATCAAGTTGAAGATCATTCATCTTAAATATTGGATTATCAACAATGATGATCAGGTTGAAGATCAATGAGATAGCATATTAAATTATGAACAAGTATAATATGAAAGGAGATCACTCTCACTAAATGTAACATTTTGAACAAACGCTGTTGAGTTAAATATTATTCTGATTAAATGTTACGTCACTAACAAACATTATCAAATTGAAAATAAATCACATAAATTATTAGTTTATCAACAAATATCGTTAAGTTGAATGCTATTCAGTTTACATATTACATTATCAAGAAAGATTGTTAAGTTTAAGATCACTTAATATTATGGGGTTATATTAATAATATAATTTATTAAATGATAAATACCATTAAGTTGAAGATAACTGAGATTAAACGTTACATTACAATCAAATACCATCGAATTGAAGATTATTCAGTTTAACCCATACTTTATTAAAAATTTACTCAGTTGAATATAACTCAGATTAAATATTTCACTCTATTAAGAAATATCAAAGAGTTCAAAATCACTAACATTAACTATTATATTACAATCAAACATCGTGAATTATAAGATCATTCAAATAATATGAAGAAATATAACATCAGATTTAAGGTTACTAAAATTAAATATTGTATTATCAGTAATCATGATGACGTGCAATATCACTAAGATTAAATATTACATTATAATCAAACTTCATCAAATGTAAACTCATTAATATTAAATATCACAATACATAAAGCTTCATCAGGTTGAAGATCGCTCGGATCAAATGTAACGTTATCAGAAAACATTATCAATTTAAATATCGTTAGGCTCAAATATAACGTTACCAACACATATCACCAATTTAAATGTCACTCAAATCTCATAATACTTTATCAAAAAAGATAATCAAGTTGAACATCGTTGAGATTAAATATTAGTTTATATGAACATAATCAAGGTGAGGACTACTAAGATTAATTATTACATTGTTAAAAATCATGATTAACTTCAAGATCACTGGAATTAAATATTACGTGATAAATAAACATCACGAAGTTGATGATCATTTGGATTAAATATTATATTATCAACACACTTTATCAAGTTGAATGTCACTCAGACTAAATACTATATTATAAAAACTCATGAACTTGAAAATCATTCAAATTAGATATCACGTATTGAAGAAAATGATCAAGTTCTAAATCATTCAGATTAGATACTATTTATCAACAAATATCACCAAGTTGAATATCACTCAGATTACACTATACACAATATTATCAAAACGATGAACACTGTGATTAAATATTAAGTATTCAGCAAACATCATTATGTAAAAGATCATTCTGATTAACTATTACTTTATTGACAAATATCATATATTTAAAACCAGTCAAATTAAATATCACTTTGTTGATAAACATCTTTATTACATAACAATTTAAACAAGTATCATAAAGTGTAATACAACCTAGGTTATATATATTAGTTTATTAACAATGATGATGAAGTTGAAGAATGCTGACATTAAATATTATATTAAAATATACAACTTTTAGGTTTAAGGAAACTCAGATTAGATATTACATAGTCAACAAAAACATCATTTAGGTAATGATCCTTCTCATTAAATGTTACATTATTAACATATATCGTTCAGTTGAAAATTAATCAAATTAAATATCATCTCATTAACAAATACCATATAGTTGAATATCAGTTAGCTTACATTTTACGTAATCCAACTAATATCTTCAAGTTAAAGGTCAGTGAGATTAAATATCACATTAATAGACAACATCACCGAGTTGAAGTTCATTCTATTTACGTATTACATTCTCAACAAATACCATGAAACTAAAAGTCACTGATATTAAATATTACATTCTCAACAAATATAATCCAGCTGAATGTCACTAAATCATCATGTTATAGATCACTTAGCTCAAATATTACATTATGAACAAAATATATCAAGTTGAAGATGGGTCATATTAAATATTATGTTATCAAGATTAAAATCTGGTGAAGAATCTGAATACAGTAACCGTTTTTAAAGAGTTTTGTCTACCTTTGTTTCTGTCTAGTTATAATTTTCTTGATATTTTGATTGATTAAGATAAATGAATAAAATCAATATAGGAAACATAATTTGAAATATTTTTTTTTGCGTTCTAGTTTAGTGCTTTTATATAAGTTCTTCCTCTAGAAATCGACCTTGACAAGTGGATATGAAGCTAAGTTCTGGAGTTTTCCGTTCCTTAGTTTGAAACGGAAAAAACTGTCATCAGTTTGTGTTGTCTATTCTGTTAGAAGCTGGATATTAACATTATTTTTAGCCCCTAAACCAATATTTTCTTACCATAAAACAGTCTTAGGGTGTTGATTCAACTCTAGTATTGGAATCGTTATGGGGAAAACAATGTGTAATGATAAAGCTGAAGATGTTGGACATAATGTTCGAACTTTTAAATAAAATGGTTTGTTTTTTGTCAAATGTATTCATCTTTATTAATAAACTTTGTTTTCAAAATCATGAATCCATAATCAGGAATTTTTCTAAATATATGAGTTCACTGGCAGTTATCTTTTGGACGAGCCTTGGACATGAATCCTGGGTTTCTGCTAATAAATATCTGGTGCAATTAACCATTTTCTTATTGTCGTTTTTCCAAAAAAAATCATGGAGCACTTGTTTGTTTTCTAATTCAGATAGCAAATTATTATCAGTACAATGTATGGGTCTTCTGACACTTACTTAATTTGGGAGTTTGTGCTTTTTGTCACTTCAATAAAATCTTGTTTTATTCATATTAACATAAAATTGACATCTTCCTTTATCATAGGCTGATATATTAAGTCTTCTGTGAATGAATAATTTTATGAAATATTTATTCTTCACCTCCAAGAATTCTCTTTTAAACATCAATTCTTCATTATTAGTTAGAGTATTTGGTCTTACTATGTCCCAAATATTATATGTAGATTTATTGTAAACAACTTCTTGAACGAGTATTTCACTTCTTAGTGGTACGACGACCACTATTTCTGTTGTCACTAGAAGTTCATTCTCTGGTGTTGTAATTGAAATGTACTCTACAGAGATTTCCTTTTCATATACTGTAAAGCAATCCTAAACTGAAATAGAAACCCTTATAATCCTAGCACTTTCGAAAAGTGGGTCTTTCTTTTTCAGGGATTGCCAGATTGCTCTAAAAAAAGAAAGGTCCATCTTTCGAAAGTGCTTGGGTTATAAGGGTTTCTATTTCAGTTTTAACAAGACTTCTTAGACCTACGTGTTTTTAGCACATCATGACTAAACTTGCACTAATTTTTTATGAATAAAGTGAACCAAACAATTTTAGCACAGTCAAAATTTCCAACATTATTCCCACGACATCAGATTTTCCTCAAATAATTATTTTATCGTTTGGGGTAAATGAAGTATTCCCAGTCGACTTTTCTCCACAAATCCAGCTAATTCCTGTCTTAGATGTTCCTTTGGCTTGGTTGGCTCAAAACTACATTCTCAACGTAATAGTAACTGTTGATACTTACAGTCTTGGTTTAGTGGCTAAGTTTCCCTCATCTATAACAATTCTCCTTTCTGATAACATATGAGATAGGTTTTATTCCTTACAATATCTTGTCTGCAGTTACTGACAATTTTAACTTTATAAATACATTTTAAGCACCTATTGTCTTGTAGTTAATTCCCCCAACCTGTGTAATTAGTTGTTTAACCAACTAGTTTATTTCTTCTAGGCTATCGTCATTGTGAGTTGGTGTTCCAGTATTACCCAATCTGACAACTCCCAACAACACTGAAAGCATGCATTTTGACCTTATTGGTTCAAGTTTCGTTGCCATCTGTAGAGATTTCATCCCAGTTTTCATATCCTCCTCTGTTATGGTAACTATAAATTGGTCTGGGTTAAGGATTCGCTATTTCACAAGAATCGTTAAGATAAGACAATAATTGAGCAAATATTTCTGCAAATTCGGCTAAGGTCTCTTTTTTCCACCCATATACGTTTAATAACATTGCTCTGGATTCTTGTTTCTTGTGTATCACTCCAAACTTATTATATAAACCAATTAATAATGCTTCAAAATGATTACAGCTCTAAAGTGAAAAGCTATTTAATGGTAAATGAACAGCAGGATGAATAACTTCTCGTCAACTGTTTCACCTGTTTACTTAAAAAGTTATCTCAAAACGAGCTTGATATGTCTCTATTGGCAGCTTTCCATCATAGCTCGTGGTTTTCCATTTGTATTTTGTTGAGCTGGTCGGCTAGATTCTGGTAATTTTGATAATAACATGATTGAAGCATTTCCGGGAAAATTGTGCAGTAGCAGATGGCATAATAGCAGTAATAATAACAGGTGTATCCTAAATAAGTTATCTTATACTGTATGTAGTAGTAGATAGTGTTTTAGTTTGCAACTCTTGAGCAAATACAGAAAGAAAAGTGGCTGGTTTAACCTCTGCATTTAATAATTCGTTTATGAAATGTTTTATTCTGTCACTAATGTTCTTTACTTTTTAATTTGTTTCTTGGTGGAACAGTGATAAGTCTTCGAATTTACAATGCTAAAATCAGGGGTTCCATTTCTCTTGGTGGACACAGCAGATTATTTGATGTGTCTTTGCTATAATAAAACACAGTTACCGTTACAATACTCATCTCATCTTTCTATTTTATATTCACTAAAATAATTCAACTTCTGACAGCAAAGCTGTAGCGATACGTTTTCGTTTGGTAGGTACTTTCATAGGTTCGTGAACCTGACGATGACCGAAGAAGGTCGAAACGTTGTTCGCTCTTCTATTTAAAATATTTTCTCAACCCAAACGAGCCGTTTTTGCATATAAAATTCTCAACAAGTGGGTTTCTCGACATTACTGATAGCCTAACAAAGATTCAGTTGCTATTCTGTCTACACAAATATTTATATCGCATTTTCTATCTGTATAAAATGATTACTTACGTTTCTCCTAAATTCGTTCGGTCTCGTTATTTAGCATACACACACAATAAAAAATTATCAGATTCAGAATTTCTCTCCCTATTTTTTAAGCGAAGCTACTGTTACTAGTAGGCCTAACTATCTGATACTTGTGAGAAAAACGATTTTGTCTGGAAGTACCACAACTATATAAATAACTCCAAGAGTTAATGCGAAAAAAATGGACACGGGTTATTTATAAACATTGGAACGAAACAAAAAAGAGAGTTGCATAAGTGCGCATCTTTCACTACATAAGCCACTAGATGAAATTTTTAAAATGTACGTTTTTGCTGTTATTTGTTCACATTATTCAAACTTTTTATGTTTATTTGTTATTAAAGAAAAAGCTACACAATGGATTATCTGAGCTCTTTCTGTCAGTAGCGAAACCCAATTTTTAGCGTTATAAGCTTTCAAACTTTCCGCTGAGCTACCAGAGGATAAAATTGTCAGAATTTAAATTATATGATGTTTGTTTTTTGAATTTCGCCAAAGCTACTCGAGGGCTACTGTGCTAGTCGTCCTAATTTTGCAGGTAAAGACTAGGAGGAAGTGCCAGTCGTGTATACCACCACCAACCTGGGACACTTACCAACGAAGAGGGATTGATGTACACATTATAAGCCCCCACGGTGAAAGGGGAGACATTTTAATGGGCGAAGGGGATGCGAACCCGTGCAACCCTCGGATTACGAGTGCACGCCTTAACGCGCTCGGCCATGCCAGGCCCTAAATTATATGAGTTATTGATATTGCAATGCATCGAAAATGTCCCCTTCAAAGTTGGTTGACCTTTACAAACAACAACAACAGCTCCTAGTGGTCAACTGGAGACTGTAGTATTATTTTAGATAACTTCAAGGAATTTCTGTAAGTAAATAAATCAGTATTGGAGTGACCATCAAGAAATAAAAGTGATATTTCTAGTAAATAAAAATAAAGTTAAGTTATTGTGATTGATAATTAATTTGTAATTTTATGTTTGCTAAAAGCTACCCTCCGCTAGTACAACGATGTGTTTACGAATTTACAACTCTAAAATGAGGGTTCGATTCCCCTCGTTGGGCTCAGCAGATAGCCCAATGTGTTCTTCCTAGAAGAAAACACACTCGCTAAAAGCTAGATTGTATGGAGGGTATAATATACACTTTTATCAGTTCAAGATATATTCATGGCCATTTTTGTATAACATCTGACAGCTGAGATGATTTTGTGCGAACACAGCGCCCTCTCTTAGATTGAGCTGTAATTTATTGAAATGCATTAGGCCTACAGGTAAGTTTTTGACCAATTATAAAGTTGTTTAAACAAAACTTTATTGGAATTACAATGGTTCTAGGTTTATCGAAACATTATATGAATATTTTTATTTCTTTATCATAATGTACGCAAACTACATATGGTTCATCGCAAGTTGTACGGTTCTAGAATCCCAAGAGAAACGGCTTTTAGCTTAATGAATTTAGTGAAAACTAGATCATAAACAACACGTGTGAAAGACACATCGTTCAGTTTGCAAATTCATAATTTATTCAGAACCTGGGTTCCAAAAAAGCTTTCATAGTATATTTTAACCCTTATGTGATATGTTTATTCATATGCATGCAATGAATTTACTACATTGTTTTGAATGAGAGGCGAAACTGAAAAGTCTGAACAACTTATAAATTTAATACCATATAAAATACTGATAGAAGTACTATAAAGTATAAATTGATATTTATTATAATTTTGTATTTGGAGATGGATTAAAAAATCTACTCATTTTAATGATATTAACTTGCATGTCATAACGGCCCTACATTTAGAAACAAAATGGATCTTTTAGTTTTATTGTTCTTTCTGTTTCAGTTACATGGTTAATGGTTTTGTTTTTCTGCTGTTTACCATGTTTATATCATTATTAATATGAATGAAAGTAGAAGAGTAGGCCTAAAATTATTTTTTAAAGGTTAAATTTTTTACTAGGTTGTCAAACCTTTAATATGAAAATATTTTACAAATGTGCTGCTCTACTGTATTACAACAAAAATTGTAAGCTCTAACATATATAGAGCATTTTATTATTTTTATTCATAAGTCTTAATAACAGTAAAATATATTCAGTGAATACTCATCGTCATTTGTTTTTATAATAACTGTAACACAAAATCTTGGATTACATGAGTGTGTCTTTAACAAATGTACATATTTAGACCTACAATAATTCATTAAACATGATTATGTATAGTTATGAAGTATTTGAGCGGTATTTATGTTTTCAGATAATCATTTACCCCAGAATTATGATTTGAATAATTTGATTCCAAGCAGACAAAATGTCATTACCATCTTCAGTACAAGGAGAAAGTGAGAGTCATTTCCGATTATTTATTTATAGTTCCATCACATTTTTAGCAACATTTACAGCATTATATCATCATTCCAGTGTACAACAAGAACAAGAAAGGAAGGAAGTTTATCATTGGTTGCAAAATATTGGTTTATATTCTCATCGTAAAGCTGTATATAACCAGGGTGAGTAGGTATCATTTTCATCCTAGTTTTATTACTGTGTGGTCAGTACAATAAAAAAAAACCTGACTTTAACCTTTTTTTTTAAGGAAACATTGTTTCCTAATGTGAGTGAATAACATGAAGGAACTAAGATAGTTTATTGTGAACTTTGGTATAGCTGAAACTATATTATTGTTACAGAATCATTTATGAGTTGTTGATGGTGCACATTGTTTCATAATGTGAATGAATAACATAAAAGAAGTTTCATTTTTTTTTGTCAAATAAGTGTAAAAACAGGAAATATTTAATTTATTTTGGCTTTTGGTTTGTGTTCCTACGTTTCAATAAAACCATCACCATCCACAATTAGGGAAGAAGAGATCAAGTGCTCCTGACTTGCCCAGATCTTTAAAACCTAAAACCCTACCAGTGGAGTGCATGAACCTACATGGCTAAATGCACTTAAAAGATTTTGCTGTTAAATTTTTCTTGTAAAACAGATTCAGCTTGTATGTCTACATCAGAAACAGTCTAGACTTTATAACTAAACTCCCAACTACTCTTGAAAATGATGCACTTTTAGTTACATTTGATGTATGTAGCTGATACACAAACCTTCCCCATGACCTAGGGAAAATGGCACACAATACAAAACGGTACTGGCCTGTATCTAATGTAATGATCTAAAATTAAAGTCTCAAATTCCTGTCTAGGGTGTGAATTTGGTCCCACGAAGAGATTCCGAAACAGTTCACAGTTCAATGAAATCGCCGTCTCTCAGCACAAGCGGTAATTCAGAAGTATCGTAGAGATTGACGAAATAAAATCACGGCTTCCGTAGATCTAATTTCAATCACAAATCCAAGTTGAATATTCACAGCAAACACTTAATCTTTCTCAAATAACTGACTCTCTTCTTTTGAAATAAAACTGGTGTCTGAATCTCACTCTTTTTCTTCTAATAAAACTAATGACTGAATCTCTCTCCCTCGAATAAAACTGATGAAATGACTCTCTTTCTCGATACGTCTCTCTTTTTATACCGATAGGCCTATTTCTCGAACAATCTTGCAATTTCCATACAACTCCAGAGCTATCACGCATATCCGTTCTTGCACGAGACTACACGTTTAGACGGAAGTCACCAGCACTCATTTACAAACATGTGATTGGTCTACTTAATTCGAGAAAGTTCTAAAACGTTACCCTAAATAAATAACATATTTTAGTTTAAACTTCGAAACAATAATATCAATATGGAAAAATGAATAATACAAATGAAAATTCAAACACAATACGACATGTTGTCGTTTACAAAATATTTACACATATACATAACAAGGGGACACCTCCTAAGTTCCAGAAGAATTGGGTCAGTCTTTAAGATCCAGTTTTAATAATTTTCAAAACTAAGTAAATCAACCAGAATTTTGGATACTATATATTAATAGTCATGCATGTATGTTTGAATTAATGTTTAACTATTTATAGGTCCACCAGAACCACAAAAGACAGGGTTCATACACCATTGTTCTACAGTTGTATGTACAGAAGGGTTACCCTACCAACTTTTTATTGAGCTGAGAGATCAGTACAATAACTTGTGTATTGTGGAAGCTTCTGCTGATCCAAGTGATGAGTTTAGTGTAGACATTGTTGAAGTAAGTATTCTTGGATATGATTCCAGTGAAGAGTGTATTGTAGACATTGTTGAAGTAAGTATTCTTGGATATGATTCTAGTGAGGAGTGTATTGTAGACATTGTTGAAGTAAGTATTATTAAACATTATTCTAGTGATGAATGTAGACATTGTTGAAGTGGGTGTTACTGGATATGATTTGTGTAATAAGTTTTGTGCAGATGCTGTTGAAGTGATTTTTGTGTCTCGCCAGTAATAATTATAGTATAGATATTGTCAGCCTGACTGTTGACTGTCCAGTGTTAAGTACAGGGTATATTTTGTTGAAATGAATGTTGGGTCTCAACCAAGTAATATACAGTCTAAACATTACCAAAATGAAAACTGGATAAATGCAGTTAGGAAAATAATGTATGTATTTTTAATTCATATTCAATGTGATTTTTGTGGGCATGGTTGAAGTGAGTAGTGGCAGTAATTCTAACAAGAAGTGATTAGTGTATCTGATGTCAGTGATGAGAGAAGTTAAACATTATTGAAGTGAACAATTGATGTAATGTCAGATATGAGTGTTGTACATTCAACATATGGCATGATACATATGAACATTGTTGTAATGGTGTTTATTATCTTATATATTTTTACAAAATAAAGTGTTTTTAATAACGTGATTTGTATTTTGAAGTGTTATTTTCTAATTTTTTGTGATCATTGATACTTGAGTCATATTTATTCTGAAGTTTGAAATTAATATTATTTTGTTTTGTAATTAATTTCGAATGTCGTAACTTAATATCTGTCACTATTATTATACAATTTATGTTATATCTGTTATATTTGTTAGTAGTTTAGTGTAATAAATTATACAAGCTGTTATCTGTGTTTTTCTGTTGCGTTTAATCCACGAAGAATATAAAACATTAAAAAATACGTAACACCCCTCCAGTTCATCAAAAGTTAAACAGTTCCTAATAGACTAGTAGTTTTAATATTTTACACCACAGTGTTTCACACACCTTAAAATCATTTCTCCTGGTAATGAAAAAACTTCATAAATCTTGTACGAGGTTTATCTTGTTCTCTTTCTCTTTTTTTTTTTTATTGGTAAAATATAATTGAATCTTAATGAAATATCCTGCAATTATTAGCTGGTTCTGATTCTTGCTGAATAAGTTTATATGCAAGTTTTAACATTTGAAGAACGTCTCTGATATTTAGATAACTAAGCATGCAGTTGGTCCTGAAACAAAACTAGCTTATACCTGGTAGAAAGTGTTTTACGAATGGACTTCCACGGATATGTACAACACCTAACAGTACTGATATCTTATATTCTCCTGCATGCCGCACACTAAACTGTACGCAAGCCTTGTTTGCATCACTGGGATCCTGACCTCCAAGTTCTATGCTGCAAGCTATTTTATTAGTCCCTTGTGTTATTTCCACAAGAAGGTTATCTTCATTACAGATGGGATATGCTCATGCATTACGCTGAAAGAACTGTTTAAAAAAATATAAAACAGATAAGGTATATCCTTCTATGACAAATATATCTGAATAAAAGATATGTTGTATAAATATTAACCAAGGAATACTGCCAGCAAAACCACCAGTATAACACTTAAAGTTTAATATAATTAATCTGTAAAAACTTACAAAAATAAAATTAATTCAAAAACTTGAATTTTCAGATAAAATATCCTCAGATATCTTTGGAAAATTACTATTTAGTAGTTTTCACACTGAAAAAAATACTGATAATGTCACTGAATACTTACAGTATGTATGCTCAAGTATATTACAGAAGTCAATGAAGTGAAAAGAAAATGTAAAAGAAATATGAATGTAAAAATAAGTCTTAACACTTTATTTAAAACTTTCATTACTTATCATTCTGTGTACAATGAAACCCCTCTAAAGCAGCCACCCTCGGGACTGAGACAAACTGGCCTGATTAGATGGGTTTCACTGACTTTTGGGACTGAGACACACTGGCCTGATTAGAAGGGTTTCACTGACCTTTGGGACTGAGACACACTGGCCTGATTAGAGGGGTTCCACTGACCTTTGGGACTGAGACAAACTGGCCTGATTAGAGGGGTTTCACTGACTTTTGGGACTGAGACACACTGGCCTGATTAAAGGGGTTTCACTGTACATAATTAGGGGTTATGTAAACAAAAAAAGGACTGTGATTGAATGACTGCTTTCAAGGGGTGACTGAATCTGAGGGGTGGCTGCTTAGAGGGGTTCCACTGTATTTGTAAACAGACACACACACACTTATATATGCATGCACACAGAAAGATAAAATTAAAGCAGATAACATGCAACATTATAGAATTTACAGTTTCTAAGAAATATACAGGGTGTTCGTAAAGTCATTGTGGACATATATTTATTAACAGACATGTTTCAATATAGAATACAGGATGTAAATATGAATGACAATTATAAATAATGTTGAAAGTGACCCCCGTTGGCATCAATACAGGCTTAGATCCTTCTTATTTTGTTTCTAAATACCACTATCAGTTGCTGGCTTGAAATAGACTGAATAAAATATGATTACAAAACTGCACAGTGACTTTCCAAACACCCTGTAGAATCAAGAATAATACCTAATCCAAAAATGTAGCAATTCAAAGTTTCAGTAAGAAAGAGTATTACATTACACACTGTTACTACAAACAGAGTTACACAAGACAAGTACTTAAAATATAGCAATAGCAACAACACTAATATACAAATGTACAAAGAGAAGTGTGAGTGACAACACTGACATACACATGTACAAAGAGAAGTGTGAGCAACAACACTAATATACACGTGTACAAACAAAAGTGTGAGTGACAACACAATATACACATGTACAAACAAAAGTGTGAGTGACAACATTAATATACACATGCACAAACTGTAGAGTATTAAGATACTTAAATATAAATTTATATCTATCTTAACAATTATTTACAGACAATGTCTAGTTAGTGTTAATAATACCAATAGAACTTATTAAAGGGAAAATATAAAACTTAAATTGTCTTTGAATAGTTTGATTATACTTGAGGTCAAATCATTAGTTAGGAACAGATAAGAAGTGATAGTTTGCTTATCTAGACTTTGCTGTTTCAAATGCCCAAAAACATTAAGGAATAATAGCTTTAAACTGTTTGACAATTATTTTGTAGTTAAAGTTCTTATTCTATAAGAATAATACCAAAAGGAAGTGGTCAGTGACAAGTGTGTAAAAATGTTTCACAATTTAAGAAAGAACAGTAAGTGGACAAAAGGTATCAAAAAATGTAAAAATAAAACAACAACTGTTAGAAAGCGAAATATTACCTTGATAGTGAAGGTCAAAGTACTTCCCACAACCTCAGGATCCGACCACAAGAATTCAACTTTACAGTTCTGTGGAGCAAGATATTTGCCAGTAACATAAACCAGGCAGCCCAACTTTCTAGTTGTGGAATGATCAAACAAAAGGAATGTTTGGGACATGGTTGTTGCCATGCTTACCAGAGTAAGAGCAGTCACAAAGAGAGAGACAAAAAATATTGCACCTGTTATAAAAAAGGAAAAAAAAACATGTACAATGTTGCAAAAGTTATAGTTTCCTATGTTGAAAATATATTTCCAATAGGTACTTATCTCCACTCACAAGATAAATTATTCTAATTTGGTGATGACCTCTATATGCAAACTTCTTTATGTCACAAGCCTTCCACTTCCTCCTGTCGGAATTGGATGGTTCCAATATGTCTCTAAGCAACTTATCATGCATCACCTATTAACCACTGACACTCTCATGTGATGCATATGACTCTCTTTATACTCTTCTACCAAACTATCACTTCAAAGTTTGCCAGAAGGCATAAGCACCATACAAGTATAGGATGAAACAAGGCAAGTACCTGTCAGAAATACACTTTCAGCACAGGAAAATTATATCTTTCAACATGGTTCTTACCTCACCTCACAAGATTATCTAAATTCCCACACTAAGAAGTGAGGACTAGTGCAAGGGAATTACACAAGTACCCCTGAGAGTATCTGAAGAATACCCCTGACAATAAGAGAAATAAATCTGAAGATCACAGGAGAACCACACCATTTCTTATCAAGGTGTACTTCTTCTCCTTGCATGTGATATACAAAGGAGACATTGTGAGAAGTGGAACAGCTGGAGCACTATCAACCACACTTCTTATGTTGGCCACATAGGGGAATTGACCGTAACATTATAACGCCCCCATGGATAAAAGGGCGAGCATGTTTGGTGTGACAGGGATTCGACCTCGCGACCCTGGGATTACGGGTCGAGTGCCTTATCCACCTGCCCATGCCCGAGCCGGGAAGAGATAGGACGCAAACAAACACACATTTTGTCTTTATATATATATATATGTATATAACTGTATGGTGGTTTTAAAAAAGAACCTATATTTACAATACGTTAAATCTGAATGCAATTCAATGACAAGTGGTGAATCGAGTAACTGTTATTAATACTTACGACTATGTTAAAAGCTCACTATTAGTCTATTACAACTTGTAATATTATTGCGGTAATATTATATGATTTTACATCAGTTTTCTTATTTAAACAAATTAAAATCTTCCACGTCATCTTTTCACTTGCGGTAACAATCGCAACACTTTATAAATGTTGGAATGCAAAGTGTTTGATTTACACTTTGGTTTGTTTTGAATTTCGCGCAAAGCTACACGAGGGCAACATGTGCACTAGATGTTCCTAATGTTGGGGTAAAAGACTAGAGGGAAGTTCGCCAGTCGTTATCACCACCAACGAATAGGAGGATTGATTACTACATTATAATGCCACCAAGGTTGAAAGGGTGGACATGTTTAATGGGACGGGGATTCGAACCCGTGACCCTCAGGCTGCGAGTCAAGCGCCCTTCCCACGTGGCCATAACAGGCCGTTTATTTACACAATAAGAACTATCACGATTATTTATTAAAGTATGTTTACTCAAATTGATCTTAAGCCTTTAGAAAATCAGTGCCCTTCAAGAAGAAATGGGAATAAAAATGTTAACATTTACAGCGACATCTGTATTTTTTAACTAAAACTGAAATTTACGGTGTAGACGTAGGTACTTCCTCAGTAGCAATCAGTTGGTTCACACTGTTGGTAATAACTTCATGATTTGTCACTCGTGGATTGTCCCGTTGACACTATTGGTGATGACTTCATGATATATCATCAGCGGGTCGTCTAGAAGTGGTTTGTACGATAGTTAGTCATTCAAATGACGTCACACTTCCAGAAGATAAAGATCTTTGCACCGCACGACATTTGATAATAATGTCAAACAGAACGAACATGTTACAAGGCTTGTACACAAGGTTGTCCTTAGAGTTCCGTGCTTTGAAGTTACGTTTGTTAATCTCACTACGACATTTGTCTGTGTAATAATCAAGTGATGGAGGTGTGTTTTGAAGTTCCCGCAAAGCTACAGTGGTCGTAAATCTTGGTCACAACTGATTTAGAATACTTTCATTTCAGGATATAGCAATCAGTTAGTAATACCTAAAGAGCATGCCTTGTTCAAAATGTTGTATCCACAACGGTATATATATATATACACACAAACACATACACGTATATATACACGCGTGTGTGGTTCAACTTGTAATCTTTTATCTTTTTCAACAATCACTATTCCTATTTTCCCACACAGTCGAGCCAGATCGAACTTTAATTCAGAGATAGTTTTGTTTTTATTACGTGCAATGATACAAAAAACAGCTGTCTATACTCTTGCCTAACACAAATAACAAAACGTAATATTTTGAAGTCATAAGCAGCAGTCATGAGTGTCGCAGAGCCCCTGAAAGACAATGATAACACTAGAGATACAAATAGGAGTTACTGATAACACTAGAGATAGAAACAGGAGTTACTGATGATAACACTGGAGATAAAAATAGGAGTTACTGACGATAACACTAGAGATAGAAATAGGAGTTACTGATGATAACACTAGAGATACAAATAGGAGTTACTGATGATAACACAACAGATACAAATAATAGTTACTGATGATAACACTAGAGATACAAACAGGAGTTACTGATGATAACACTAGAGATACTGAAAACATACATCCAATACTCTTATTATGCTGATACGAAAAACTGCATTTCAAATACGTTTCTTTTTTAACACTGACGTTAATAATAGAAGAATATGTTACTCTTTAGATCAAGTTTGATTTGAAGTGTTAATGACAACACATAATAACCTTGCGATGAAATATTGAACTAAACGTTTTTCAAATGACCGACTGCTATCTACAAACTAGAATAATGGGGAAGGGGTATTAACACGTCATATATTCTAAAAAACAGAACTTCAGAGTGTTATGTAAATGTCGTGTAAATGTTTTGTAAGCGACAACATGTCGTGTTATGTTTAATTTTTCATTTCTATTATTTATATTTCCATATTTATTTGAGTGTTTGCTGTGATTTGTGACTGAAGTTAGATCTACAGAAGCTGTGATTTTATTTCGTCAATCTCTACGATTCATCTGAATTACTGGTTGTGCTGAGAGTCGGCAAGTTTGTGACGTTCATCAAGAAGCACCGTAAAAAAAAGAAATTCGTAATTCTCCATTCAAACTTCGGAATTTCTTCGTGGGACCAAATTCACCTCCTAGACTAGAATTTCGGATTTCTGATCTGAACTTTTGGACTTTCATTCTAGATCATTATATTAGATACAGGCCAGTACCATTTTGTATCGTAATTAACTTTGAAGGTTAAAACCAGTACTATTTTGTGTTGTAATTAATTTTGAATGTTGTAACTTAATATCTGTCACTGTTATTATATAATTCATGTTATATCTGTTACATATATATATTTAGTTTAGTGTAATAAATTATACAAGCTGTTATCTGTGTCTTTCTGTTGCGTTTGGTCTACGAAAAACATAAAACATAAAAAAAAACGTAACACAGAGTAATTATTGTAAACGCTTACTTTCTGTCGAGCGCAAAGCTAAACAAATTCTATCGCCCCGATATTAGCACTGTAAGTTGTTATGCTTATCACTGAATTACCTGTGGGTCTTTCTCTTTTTTTTAATCCACAACATTCCATCCATTCACTGGACACCTTCTGGTAGAAACACAAAATTACCACGAAATGTATTTAGGCACACATTTATGATGTATTTAAATGTATTATTGTGAACACTTTCTGTATTATCTAATTTACACTGAAACTGTACAGCTAGCTAATGGATAAAACGTAATGAACTGACTTTATCAGCAATTTTTATCCGTGTTTATTTTGAATTCAGCTAAAAGTACTTCCGAAGGGTCCGCGAAAATGTTTTGTTTTTAGAGTAAATCAAACCAAAGCTATGAGTGACAAATATTTTTATTTCTTGCTTTTGAAGTTCATACATCATGCTGTGTTGTAGAGTACAGAGTACATAATTTTTCTCATGATCCACGGCTTGCGCACGTTTTACTGACATCACGACAATAAAAAATTGCAACGTTAAGTGTAACTCGTGTGACGTCATTTTAATGTCAACTGACTGACTGACAGACAACACACTACTGTACAGTAGTGCGAGTGGTTAGACAAGTGAACCCCTCAGACAGTCATCGACCCCCTCGCAGGAAAATGAGAATCTCCTTCTAATTTCTGGAACAACCCTCAAACCGACAAGTTTCGTTAAATTTGAAAAAAAGAAATTCCAGAAACCCAGAAACGTAATGAAACAGTAATATTTCCCTTGTTATTCAAGCATAATTAAAAAAGTGACATTTGAACAAATGCTGCTGTTATTATTATTTAAAGCCAATCTACAAGATGGTTTATTTGTATATCCGTTAAACTATCTGTAACACACTAGAAACTGTTCGCCGAATATCAGTAGTACGTGAACTAATATTAAGATCCTAATTATTTTATCACAACGATAGAATTTAAAATTTAGTGCCACCAGCTCGTCTGCATGTTAAAAGCCTGCAGGGGGCGCGAAGGAGTAATTCTAAAAATATCATCCAAAGTGCATGTTTGTTTGTTTTTAACCTACAAGTTTGTATTCCTTCCCTATTTCGAGCCCGTATTCTTCTAATCAAATATGCCAACTACATTTACGTTTTCTTGTGAATTACAAAGCCGCTTAAGAGGCTGTCTGCACTGATAAAAACTGGAGGACATTTTTTATTTCGAGAAGAAACTGGACCAACACGAAAGGCTCGGTTCGATCTCGTGGTTTCAGCTATTCGCACAGCCCTGATGCTAATATTTTAAAACAGAGCTCACGAAAATCAATATTTAATGTAAGGTTAGAAACGAAACAAGTTGACAACTCATTCATTCATAACAATGTTGTTGTTGTTTTTTTGGGGGGGGGGATATTTACGCAAAGCAACTAGCCAATGACACTTTCCGTTTAAATATGTTCATAATCTCAAAGTTCAAAGGGTAATTTTAGTGCAACAGGACACGAACCATCAATTACCAGATTCACAAATGTTACGGTGACCATTACGCCATGCCCAGGCCTCTTCGATACGGGTTTGGGTCGTACCCTAATCAGACAAATAGACAGTTGATGTCAAGAACATCTTGGCACTAAACATATCTATTTCAAAATCAGAACGATATCCAGTTGGTTCACCTGTTCGTGTGAGTAACGAACCAGTGAAAATAACAAATAATAATAAGAATTGTTATAAATAATACAGTGTTAAAAGTTGTTACCCTAATTCTGACATCTTTATATATAGATAAAGACGATAAAAATATATAGTTCATTAACTTTACCCTACTTACATCATAACAGTTGCTGTTAAGCGATTTGCTAATTTAAATAGCGTCACAAATCAAACATCTGACGTACCGTTGAACATATAATTGTAATTAATGAATTGGAATGAAAAGTTATCTTTCAGGCCCATTCAGGACATGAACAATATATTAACCTAAATAACTACCACGGAGCAGTTGGTGGTATCCCAACAGGCCTGAAGAACCCTGGTGTCAGGCGAAAGGCTTTATCGATGTCGATATAACACACATCGTACAGTGCGGTTGGTATTTTGTTATCGTATCTTACCTTTCACTTTGTATTCAATCGATAAAAACAGTGCAAATATGCTTGACAAATAATAGCATAAGTTAAATTAGACACTAGCTACAACTCTGTGTCTATTTTATTCCAAACAAAAACAGAGTTGCGAAGATTTTGAAGCCAATTCGTCATTTCATAAAATGTAATCGGATAATCGACGGCCATTTTGAATCCAACATACAAGAAATATGACAAAGGTATAAAAGTAAAACCAACAGATAAAAACAATATGGTAAATATATTTTACCCTCTTCTAACAAGGATTTGTTCTTCGCTTAGCTGGCTAGTTTGTTTTATGCTATGAGAATGGCTGTAAAAAACACAATCCAGTGTGTACAACAAGGATTACATTACTATAATCATTGTATCACGTGGCGTGCGACAGGGGCGAGCTATATATATTGGAGTAATTATTCAACATAATTAGATAATTAATCATTTCAAGGTTCGTGTGTGTGTTTAGGTGTAAGATTTCGAATCCAAACAGGATTATCCTTAATATTCCTGTGTGTGTCTTCTTTCAGAAAAACCACATCGGGTTATCTGCTGAGTCCACCAAAGAGTATCGAACTCCTGATTTTAGCGTTGTAAATCCGTAGATTTACCGCTGTACCAGCGAAGGACTTCTATTCCTAAATAGGAACTTACTGATTTTGAAATGAGTTCTATAGGAAATTGAACCGAATACAATTTTCTGAACATCTATCACAGGCTTAACTACTTATCTAGAGTGTTATCAGAAAGTAATCTAACATATAATTTTAGTTTTAATTTCATCAATTATGAAAAGTAGCTCCCTGGTGGTGATAAATGAAGCGAGCGATTCAGAGAAAGTTCATCCAAATTTACAGAGCAGAGAAGAAAACAAATATGTTGCTAAATTAGTTCAGTGTATTATGTGTCATTGGGAGTGTCACACTACATATGTCAAACAAGAAAATGGATCCAAGACGACAACGTTCATTCAACCATTAAACAAATCGTCGATTTACTTCCTTTCTGAACTTCGCGCAAAGCTACACGACGGCTATCTGCGCTAGCTGTCCCTAGTTTAGCAGAGAAAGACTAGAGAGAAAGCAGCTAGTAATCACCACCCACCGCCAACTCGAGGTACTATTTTAGCAATGAATAGTGGGACTGACCGTGACTTTACAACCCCCATACGGCTGAAAGGGCGAGCATGTTCACTGAGACGAAAATTAAAGGAAACGTTATTTGTAAATAATAATAATAAAAGGTCTTTAAGTATCACTGAATCAAATTGTAGTTAGTTTTATTAAAGAAACGGAAAACTTTCTTCAAATATATCAAGCCTAGTCTTTTAATAAAGAAAAATTAAACACTGAAACCGTGGTATTCCTACTTCTGATAAAGTCTTCAACATTTAGCAAATTTCAATAGAATGGTTTCAAATTTAACTGTGGTTAGTATAAACCTAGGGCTTGGAGGTCTGCTTAGGTTACTTGAAGGACGTTGTTCTTAGAGGAAAATAATCATATGTTCAGAACTTGAAAACACACGAGGAGTAATTTCTTTTGACGCAGTACAATGTTTGCAGATAAAACAGGGAAACAAACTGTTCGAGGTTAAGAAAATGCAGATGATACGAAATTAGTTCTAATTCTTAATTTACAATTTAACTTACTTGTTGCGTTCTCTTTAATAAATACGTTTATGTATTTACAGATATAAGTATCACAACCGTCGGTTTCTTCACGGTGTAGACGTACACGAGGGAAACATACTAGAAATAACTGTACACAAAACGGACACATCCACACATTGTTAACACAGTGGAAAGTTACGTGATATACAGGGTGGTCGCTAGAAAAACTTTTACAGTTTTACTTATAACTTTTACTTTTTTTTTGTGGTTTGTTCTATCTTGATATTCATTGTTGTTTGTTTAGATGTGTGCGTATAAGTTTTTCAACAATTTTTTTTGAGAATATTTGTTGATGTTGATGAAGTGTTGTTTCATTTTGTTGATTTCATCATTAACTTTATCGGGTGAGCACAATTTTGTGTTTATTTGGTTTATTAATATGGTGAGTTTTTTTGTTTGTTTGTTTCACGTGCTGAGACCCTAAGAATGTATAATCTAGAATGGGTGATTTTTCTGTGGATTTCTGTTTTGAATTGTGTATCAGTTCTAGTTACTTTGAGGTTAAGAAATGCTATTTGGTTAATTTTCCTGGTCACAGGTGAACTTAATGTTGGAGTGTATCAAGTTAACATGATTGAATATACTACGTGTGTGTTCTATAGAAGTGAATCCAGCAACTGTATCATCAGCATACCTGTACCAGTATAGTGGAGGGTGTAAGGCTGAATTGATCGCTTGTGATTCAATCTGTGTCATAAAAATGTTGGTAAGAACTGGTGACACGTGATTCCTCATACTTAGGTCATTTATTTGTATGTAGTTTTGGTTATTGAACGTAAAGTTAGTTTTGGTGGTAATGAATTCTATAAGGGTTGTTAATTGGTTACTGGAGATGTCTATCAATGGGTTGAGGTCTTGGATATAAAGTTCTAAATCTACCTTGCAGGCTTCAGTTGTTGGGACTTCTGTGAAGAAGGAGATTACATCAAAACTGCCCATTAAGGCTTTATGATTTAGTTGATGAAGAACATATTTAAAGTTGAAAAAGTCTTTGAAACGGGAGCCGGTTGATGTTACATATTTAGAAAATACCTACGTTATATGCTTACCGAGGTTGTAGTTAAATGATTCGTAGGTCAATATTATGGGTCGTAGTGGACAAGCTGGTTTGTGAGGTTTGGGGTGCCTATTGCTATGGTGTGCGAGAGTCGGTCTTTCGTTGGTAAGAATAAAGCTTTTCTGAGATTGTGTTGGTTTTTTTCATTTGTAGTAGTATTTTGTTTAATTGGTTTTCATGTGTTTTTGTTGGATTTGTGTTCAGTCGTTTAAATTTGTTTGTATCTGATAAGATGTTCATTTTTTGAATGTATTCATTTGTGTTCATTATAACTATAGCTTTACCTTTATCTGCTTTTAGAATTTTGATGTTGTTGTCTCAAATTGTTCATAAAACAAAACTAAAAAACAACTTCACACAAAAAGATAGTACTTCTATAAACAACTTGTCAATAAAAGTATTAATACCAGAGACACACAACAAACTGGTTCACAAACGTTGTATGTAACATACGTAGCCAGAGGTTAAACTGTCCGGTTTATTTGGCCAACATATTCATGAAAAATGGAGTCAAATTAAAATACTTTGCGTGCGCTTGCGATGATGCACAAAGTTACGCAATGGGTTACCTGTGCTTTGCCTACCATGGGTATTGAAACCTCATTTCTATAAGTCCGCAAACATGACGCTGTGTCGATGGGGGAAGAGACCAAATGTTTTGTGTTAAAACCTACTAAGTAATGACTTAGACCTTTATTATACGTTAGAATTATTTTACAAATACGCAATCTGTTTTTTCTCCAAAACGGAAAATATCTTAGAGTTATCCTTACGATAATTAATATATATTATCGTTTAGAGTTTGTTTGTTGTTTTATTTTGATTTCGCGCAAAGCCACACGAGGACTATCTGCGCTAATCGCCCCTAACACTAAACGCAAGGCAGCTATTCATCACCACCCACCTGCTCTTTTGCCGACGAATTGTTGGATTGACCGTAACTTAAAACTCCCGCACGGCTGCGACCATGTTTGGTGTGACAGGAATTCGAATCCGCGACCCTCAGGTTACGAGTCGAATGCCACAACCATCTGACCATTCCGAGCCCCCGATTAGAGCAAGCTAACGACATACTGTGAGAAAGGGTGGGTACGGTAAGGTAGTGATTAGGGTAATTAAATAAATTTACTTCGGTTTTATTCTTCCTCATAAAGATAAGAATCCATTGTTTTATCCACGCTTTTAACAATAATTTCAACCGTAAACTGAGACCAGAATAGTAGTCCTTGTAGTAAACTGACTTCTGTGGAGTGATTCTGAAAGTAAACTGTGCCCTGCAGAGCTACCCTTGTAGTAAACTGAGTCCTGTGGAGTGATTCTGAAAGTAAACTGTGCCCTGCAGAGCTACCCTTGTAGTAAGCTGAGTCCTGTGGAGTGATTCTTATCGCAAACTCTGCCCTGCAGAGCTACCTTTGTAGTTAACTGAGTCCTGTGGAGTGATTCTTATAGTAAACTATGCCCTACAGAGCTACCCTTGTAGTAAACTGAGTCCTGTGGAGTGATTCTGAAAGTAAACTGTGCCCTGCAGAGATACCCTTGTAGTAAACTGAGTCCTGAGAAATGATTCTTATAGTAAACTGTGCCCTGCAGAGCTACCTTTGTAGTAAACTGAGTCCTGTGGAGTGATTCTTATCGTAAACTGTGCCCTGCAGAGCTACCCTTGTGGTAAACTGAGTCCTGTGGATTTTCTCGGTAGTAAACTATGGCCCTGCAGCGTGCCCTTTGTAGTAAACTGAGTCCTGTGGAGTGATTCTGAAAGTATGTTTCTTCCCTCACTTCATCTGTCTTATAAGTTTCAAAAAGTTAGTGAAGTAAAAACTAAAAGTTGGTATCTTTGATGGGCCACAAATTTGGGAAGTGCTGATGAATGGTGATTTTGAAACATTACTCAGTCAGAAAGTACTCATTGCTAGGAAATCACTCAAACTGGTTGTTAAAATTTTCTTAGGAATTTACAGAGATGAAAACTACGTTGTGACGATTGATGATATCCTGAGAACAAGAGGAAAACTGGGTCCAAGATGTCACTAAAGTTATACTTCTCACACTTTTAATTAAGCTTCTTATCAATTGATCTAGGTGCAGTGAGCAATAATCTTGGTGAGCACTTCCCTCAAGATACGTCTATAACAGAACAGTAACATCAAGAAAGACAGTGGAATCCTGTGATGACGGAAGATTACTGTTGATTCTTATAGCATGAAACTAACAACATACATAAAAGATGCAACAAGTCAGTCAGGTATTTTGTAAAAAGAAATAAAAAAATAATACCATGAGGAAAGTTTTAAATATAGCTTAAATGTATTTCAGTAAATAATTACACGTTGTTTTTGAACATTCTTAAATGCAATTTTCAATAAATAAATAAAGTTATCAGAGAGTGTTATTTTCACAATATATAAGAATATTTAGAATAAACCTAACATAGCTCAAAAACTAGAGGTGATCAGTAATATTCAACAATTTTTAGAATCAAGATCAACAAATTACTTATGAACAGTTGTATTTTTATTGTAGCTTCTTTTGTGCACAGTGTAACTTTTATACACATATAATTACTGTGCAAAATTACTAAAACACTTACATGCTTTACATATTTCTAAAAAATTACTTTGATTGAATAACTTAAGGGTATTTCAACACACAAACTTCTACCATCAGACCAATTATATCTTCCTAACTTGGAGGAGATGCTGGATACCCACAGTAGGTTCAATAATAAAATGAAAGCCCGCAGGCGGGAACAACCAGTAGTTGGTGATGTTGGAGACGTCATGCTGGAAATGGTGAGTTTTAATGACGTAATCAAGTTGCCCTGATATCTTTTATTTATTTGAGATAGTGTCTGTTTCTAGCACAGAATCATATTTATTGAATTGGTTTCCAGATGATGTCAAGTTAATGTGATGTAGAACGTTCAGGTGATTGAGATTTTGTGTAGTTGTAGGAGGCACAAAACTTCCAACTTTCCTGATGCTTACAGAATTTCAGAATACGACAAGTTTCTGTCAGATAACATTTATACCGTATTTGGCATTTAGAATTCACATATCCACTGCCAGTGTTTGGGCATTTTGTTTAATTTTCAGTGGTAAATAAAATCCTCAAATTGTCGTGGATCTTTAATAACAACTTTGGGTTAGATCACTTTAGATATTTCATTGTTTATTAAGATCTAGCAAAATACTTGTATTGAGAGGAAAGATAAAACTTGTAAAGGGTCTCATCTTATCCTCACATTTGTATTGATGATAGGTCTATTCCACTTAAATTTCTGTTATTTAATTTGCCCTATTTTAATTCTGGATTTTTTTAGACCTAATTTTTGTGTTTCTCCTAAATATGGAATATACATTTTGAAAATTTTTTTTTCTAACTGGGGTATTTTAAAATTTTATATAACAAAGCTCAACAATGTATTTACTGATTTTTTTTTATCAAGATTGTGCAAAGCAAATGTAAGTAGAATTCATATATGCACTCGTGTCTATTTGGAGACTTGGAAAAATCTGTGATAGTACACTATAGTAATCTGTAAAGTACGTGCCACGACATATTTTAATACACGTACAATAAAAGTCTGCAGTATTAATACAAGTAAGATTCTTGTTTCTAAATCACATTGGAACAGTAACACTTTACTCTGTGACCTTGGAAAAGTATCATGTTACTGAGCATGTTTCAGAAAGTCAGATTTACTGTTTAGCAGTACAGTTTTGTATTACGGTAAATATTTTTATTGTATATTTGATTTACTGTACAATGCTGAACCAAATCATCTCTGTTGAAGGTTACAGCTGACAGACATAATTGCTACAGGCTTTCAGAGACTAACCAAAACCCTCTTTTTTTAGAAAACATTGCAAAATATACATCACGTAAGTATGAAGTATTCCATCAACTGTGCTTTTGCATGTGTGTGTAGTATCGTAATTTTTGCATTGGAAGTACCTTAATAGCTTGTCAGTTCATGTACTTTTACACCTGCCTCTTTAAACCCTGTAATGTAATCTGTAGTGTATTTAATTGTCATAATTCTCTGTGACATAATAATGTATGTGTAAGTATTGTTTGTTTATGCACTTTAATGAGCTAATAAATACTGAATCTGAAGTTTGTACTATAATTTTCATGTGCTTGAAAACAAGATTTTTTTATCTAGTGTTTCCGCACTGTTTCGACAACAAACCGTTTTAGAGCACTAAGCCAGTAACAAATAACGATTTTATTAACCCTAACTCACCATTTAGTTTAATAATTTCAAAAAGTTTCAAACATGATGCCCTGTTGCAAGTTCATTTTAACCGAACTGTGGTAAGTGATTCAC
>VWRL01001410.1:0-37231 GCA_011833715.1 Carcinoscorpius rotundicauda
ATATCTGTGTTAAAAGTATCAAATACATATTTATTAATTGACATGTATTCAACCACTTAAATACTTTTTTTAAATACTGTTTGTGTAACGGTAATAGTAGTAGGCTTATTTCTAGTCTAATTAACACAACGTAAGGGTTAACTGAAAACACTATTCGGTAAATTAGACTACATCGTTGTTTGTACGTTTACAGCGTTAGTTTGCTGTATATAATTAATATTGTGTACATTTTATTATAAATACTTTATTAAGATTCGTGTGGTAGTTCATTGTGCTTTTATGTTTCGGTTAAACACTATTTGACTGTTTTATTACTGCGACACGCATTCTTACGGCCTTACTCAGTTGAATGTTGGTATATACCCTTTAGGCATTGCATGTGCTTTGCTGTGTCGTTTCACCTTTCACGTTTCTTTTTGAATAACGGAAACGAAGCTAAATATACAAAGAAAGCTTCCAGTTTTTAGACCAACTTCGTATGATTTATCTTTCAAGATGTATTAGTGAAAATTTCTTCTGCAAAAGTAACTGTGTTGTTTTAATACTGTGTAATGCGACGTACGATGTGAAATATATTACACATAAATTCGAATTCACAAGTTTATCTGTTGTTAGATGCGTAAACGTTTAACGATTTTGACTGGAAGAATGTTTCAATGAATATAGTTCACGATAAACAGTAACCCTAATTTATTTCGAGAAGAACAGTAACTCTAATTTCTTTGTTATACTTGACAGTGTTGAAGATTTGTTGTTTCTATATAAGCATCTGATAGTGTTACTGAACGGCAGAAATATCAAACGTCAGAGCTGTTTAAATGTTGAAAAAGAAATAAACGGAAGCTCCCTTTGATGAATTGAATAAAACCCCTTATGTAAACTGGCCTTACACTAGAAATCGTAGTGAAGCTTACCTACGACTAAATAACTACTAATCTACGACAAGGACATAAGGAATCGCCATGCTTCAATCTGTTAATTCAATATGTAACGTATTTACTTCACAATTGTATTTTAATATCTTTCATTTCAGTTTAATGCGGTTAACTTATATTGTTGAATGTGTACTGCGCGAGTCCCGCATGTTCTCTAAATTTGTAGAATATTCTCGACAGTAAGAAAGCACTAGCGTATCTTGTGGCCAAATGAATTTTCGAAAATCTCGGCAAATTTAAAAAATCTAGAAAACGCAAGAGGCGAAGTGACAGATATATATATATATATACATTGTTGGTCATATACAGTTAGTATTCTGTAAGCCTCGGAAGTTATAACTGTGATTAACGCTTATTAATCGGAAAACTACAGATATTTAACATTTGACCAGGAACATACATAGATTTCGAACATCACAAAGCGTTCAATTTCAGACGTTAGCATTTCCATGAGAATATTACATATCTATCGTCCTCGAGAAGATTAAACTTGCAAACTGTGTTAGGCCAAACAAGAATACAGCTAGCTAGCATTCTGCTCAAGAGAAAAATATCAACATGAAATTAATTCGCTCGACGTGGACCTGGATCGTCGATAAAATATTCGGTTTCAGATCAGATAGAAAACTGGATATTTGCGAGTTTGTAATTTTTTTGTGTATAAATAATTATTTATAATAACTTATTATAAATTGTATGGTTCTCTTTCTATTAAAATATATTTATCTTAAGAAAACATAAATTGTGTGTATTAATACTGTTGGCATATGTCATATATTTAATATTTTCCTACATGTAATTAGCTCATAAATTAAAATTCCAGGCTGTTTGAAATCGTAACATGTAACGTACATAACATAAAAAATCGGAGACTCGTCCAAAATAAATTATAATACGTAAAAAGAATAACCAACGATGAGAAACAAATTCCATCAATAAAGTTTAATGTCCAATGAACGTCCTTAAGCTTAGTTTAAAAAAAATATTTTCACTTGCGTTAAACTAAATCTAATAATATTTTTCTTGCATTGTAACAAGTTATATTCACCGTTGTTAACGAGAAACTGACAGTGTTCATTTTAGCTTTACAACGTATTATATTTCTCTGTTTGTATCATGAAAGAAGCGATATACATCTTACTTTACAACGTATTATATATAACACTCCGTTCATAATATGAAAGAAATAATGTTTAAACATTAAAGAGTCAAAACTAAAGTAATCTAGATATAAAGTTTAAACATTAAGCAGATATAGCTTGTTTTATCTAGATATATAGATTCAAACATTAAACAGATAAAACTGGTATAATCTAGATATAAGTTAGAAAATTAAACAGATAAAACTGGTATAACCTAGATATAGAGTTCGAAAATTAAGCAGATAAAACTGGTATAATTTATTTATGGAATTCGGACATTGAACAGATAAAAGTGGTATAATTTAGATATATGGATTCAAACAGTAAACAGTTAAAAGTGATATAATTTTAATTGTTCTGTGGCATTAAACAGATAAAACTGGTACAATATAGATAGCACTTATATAGTAAACAGATGACGCTGGTATACTCTTTATAGCGTTGAAACATTTGTTTTTCAAACTGAGAATATTTTTATTAGCTGTATACAAAGCATTCCTACTGAAAATGCCATTTGTTGCTGTTTTTCATGTTTTATATTCACAGAATTTTCTTATCCAGTCTACAGGCTTCCCACGAATTTACCAATAATATCCTATACTCTTGTACTAAGATGTTTAAAGGCTTGTAATATTTTTAATTTGTTCTGTAGTTTGTTATATGGTTTTGGATAGTTTCATGTATTTAGTTTTATGTACCCTTGTGTCTTTGTCTTCTTCATGTTGGTTTTTATTTATGTTTCCTTTTGTCTTACTTTTATAATTTTTGGATGGTCTGCAGCCCGATATACCCAACATGTTTTCTCTATATATAACCCTTAAAGTTATATTTGCATATTACTCTTCAATAATTTATATTTTATATTTTTTGGCACATAAAAACCCCGTAGTTTTACGTCTATTATTTCTTATAGTCATCCGTCTTTTTATATCTGTTGATCCACTGTCCTTATGTATGTGTTTATGTTTATGGCTTCCACTATTGTGTTTATGGATTGTCTATATTTATTTGTATGACTTTGTATTATACCTTATATTTGAATAATATTTTCACGTCTTTAGGTTTGAGAGAATTGCGGCCAGCTGTTCTCACAGCTACACAAGTAATACAAACCTTTAGGTTAGTAAACTTCCTTTCGTGAAATAATCTTTGTATGATATACATTGAAATTACACCACTCTGCATGAAATTATGTACTTACACCACTCTGTGTCAAATTATGTACTTACATCACTCTGTATCAAATTATGTACTTACAACACTGTATCAAATTATGTACTTATACCACTCAGTATCAAATTATGTACCTACAACACTTTGTATCAAGTTATGTAGTTACACCACTCTGTATCAAATTATGTACTTACACCACTCTGTGTCAAATTATGTACTTACATCACTCTGTATCAAATTATGTACTTACAACACTGTATCAAATTATGTACTTACACCACTCAGTATCAAATTATGTACCTACAACACTTTGTATCAAGTTATGTAGTTACACCACTCTGTATCAAATTATGTACTTACACCACTCTGTGTCAAATTATGTACTTACATCACTCTGTATCAAATTATGTACTTACAACACTGTATCAAATTATGTACTTACACCACCCAGTATCAAATTATGTAATTACACCACTCTGTATCAAATTATGTACCTACAACACTTTGTATCAAGTTATGTAGTTACACCACTCTGTATCGAATTATGTACTTACACCACTCTGTGTCAAATTATGTACTTACATCACTCTGTATCAAATTATGTACTTACACCACTCTGTGTCAAATTATGTACTTACATCACTCTGTATCAAATTATGTACTTACAACACTGTATCAAATTATGTACTTACACCACTCAGTATCAAATTATGTACCTACAACACTTTGTATCAAGTTATGTAGTTACACCACTCTGTATCAAATTATGTACTTACACACACTCTGTGTCAAATTATGTACTTACATCACTCTGTATCAAATTATGTACTTACAACACTGTATCAAATTATGTAATTACACCACTCTGTATCAAATTATGTACCTACAACACTTTGTATCAAGTTATGTAGTTACACCACTCTGTATCAAATTATGTACTTACACCACTCTGTGTCAAATTATGTACTTACATCACTCTGTATCAAATTATGTACTTACACCACTCTGTGTCAAATTATGTACTTACATCACTCTGTATCAAATTATGTACTTACAACACTGTATCAAATTATGTACTTACACCACTCAGTATCAAATTATGTACCTACAACACTTTGTATCAAGTTATGTAGTTACACCACTCTGTATCAAATTATGTACTTACACCACTCTGTGTCAAATTATGTACTTACATCACTCTGTATCAAATTATGTACTTACAACACTGTATCAAATTATGTACTTACACCACTCAGTATCAAATTATGTAATTACACCACTCTGTATCAAATTATGTACCTACAACACTTTGTATCAAGTTATGTAGTTACACCACTCTGTATCAAATTATGTACTTACACCACTCTGTGTCAAATTATGTACTTACATCACTCTGTATCAAATTATGTACTTACACACTGTATCAAATTATGTACTTACACCACTCAGTATCAAATTATGTAATTACACCACTCTGTATCAAATTATGTACCTACAACACTTTGTATCAAGTTATTAGTTACAACACTCTGTATCAAATTATGTACCTACAACACTTTGTATCAAGTTATGTAGTTACACCACTCTGTATCAAATTATGTACTTACACCACTCTGTGTCAAATTATGTACTTACATCACTCTGTATCAAATTATGTACTTACAACACTGTATCAAATTATGTACTTACACCACTCTGTATCAAATTATGTACTTACACCACTCTGTATCAAATTATGCGCTTACACCACTCTGTATCAAATTATGCACTTACACCACTCTGTATCAAATTATGTAGTTACACTACTCTGTCACAAATTATGTACTTACAACACTGTATCAAATTATGTACTTACAACACTCTGTATCAAATTATGTACCTACAACACTTTGTATCAAGTTATGTAGTTACACCACTCTGTATCAAATTATGTACTTACACCACTCTGTGTCAAATTATGTACTTACATCACTGTATCAAATTATGTACTTACACCACTCTGTGTCATATTATGTACTTACACCACTCTGTATCAAATTATGTACTTACAACATCTGTATCAAATTGTGTACTTACAACACTCTGTGTCAAATTATGTAATTACACCACTCTGAACCAAATTATGTAATTACAACACTCTGTATCAAATTATGTACTTACAACGCTGTGTCTAGTTTTGTAATTACACCACTCTGTGTCAGTTTTTGTAATTACCACACTTTGTGTTAACTTTTGTAATTACAGCACTTTGTGCTAACTTTTGTAATTACAGCACTGTGTCATATTTTGTAATCACAACACTCTGTGTCAAATTTTGTAATCACAACACTCTGTGTCAAATTTTGTAATCACAACACTTTGTGTCAAATCATGTAATTACAGCACTGTGTCAAAATTTGTAATTGCAATACTGTGTCAAATTTTGTAATCCCAATACTCTGTGTCAAATTATGTAATAACAGCATTGTGTCAAAATTTGTAATTACAACACTCTGTATCACATTTTGTAATTACAATAACGTGTCGAAATATTCCTCAACTATAACACTGTTTTTCCGAAACATTAAAACATTTTGGAATCGTGATTTAAGACGTTTTTTGATCAGTTAATACTCATACTAACAAAATGGCTGTAACCTACTTATACTGCGTTAGTATAAAATACCTGGAAATTTATTTGTAACGAACTCTGTACGAAGGACTTGGGATTCCATTGGTCACAGAACAACTTAATTCGTAACATCGTACACTTGGATTCTGATATATCACAATGATTCTCTATTGGAAACATTCATTTGTAAACTCTGCATTAAACTCACTTTGCCACAGTTTCAGGAGTTTTAAGTTAGAAATAATAATTTCATTGATAATAATTTTACAAAATTAATTTGTTATCCACAAAGAAAGTAATAGTTTTACATCAAAAAAACGATTCAAGAAAACTTGATATAAAATAAGGTTCTATTACTTTTTGTTCGAATTTAACGAGGGTCTATTTTACACATTTTCGATCCTGGCCCGGCATGACCTGGTGGTTATGGCGCTCGACTTGTAATCTGAAAGTCACGGGTTCGAAACTTACTCTTCACCAATCCCACTATTCATTGGTGCACTTGTAGTTAAAGAGTTGGTGGTAAGTGGTGAAGACTAGCTCCCTTCCCTCTAGTCTTAAAGTGCTAAATTAGGGACGACTAGCGCAGATTGCCCTCGTGTATCTTTGCACGAAGCCCAAAGACAAACAAACATTTCGGCTTCACATAAAGCTGTTATTTACTTATTTATTCAAATAGCGGACACGTGCATTAAATAGACTCTTTCAGACCCTAATGTAATGAAACTTTGACACCAACTTCATTAAGTTTCATCACACCGGACTTAAACTGTGGGATGAACTTTACGGACAGACGGGGATTAACCTCTTGTATATATTCTATTGATATTCGTTAAGCAGGTCAGATTTATAATATAAACTATACAAAAATCACATTTCATTTTTAAAGATAAATAGGTTAACAGGTTTCTCAACACGCAAGCTTTAAAACAAATTTTCTTTGTACTATGGACTGTGGATTTCGTTTATCTGTCAGAGCCTGTTATGGCCTGGTGGTCAGGGAGCGCGAAACACACAACCCTTGGGTCGTGAATTCGAATCCCATCACCCAACATGCTTGAGAAGGCGTTATAATGTCACGATCAATTTCATTTTCATTTGCAAATGAGTACCCCAAGAGTTGGCGATGAATAATACTTCCTTACCTCTAACCTCCCACATCTAACTTGGGACTCCATGGGATATCTGGGCTCTGCCCACCGGACTTCATGACAGATATCCTTCAAATAGCTTTGTTCAAAATTCGACAAATGAAAAGACACATTATTCGTTAGCAAATTATTGCCGATAGCGAAATTTATAATAAACAAAATTAAAAACTTGATTGTATCGTACAGAGAAAGGGTTTAAGATAATTATTCTGTTAAGCCAGAATTTTGTTACGACACAATGTTTAACGACCTGACAACATTAATTAATAAAAGTTTCTTATTCGCTGTACCTAAACCTAGCAAAACTTATCATAAAACTAACTCCTTACTGAGATTTGATTTTTTGTCTATAGTCTCCTGGGATGCTGTTCTTTAGGGTTAAAACGTTTTGCTTTATCACTCCTGAGATGGGGAGAAATGTTAAAATTCAGTTCGTGTTCATGGCTTTTTTGTATTACGTTTAGTCCTAGAGATTTATTGTAGTGGCAACTTTCCTCATAACTTTTAGTTCTGTGTCCTCCTAGGAATTTGGCCAATTGTAAAAATCAGTTGTCTGTCCGTATTCTCCTAAGATAGTGTTTGTGTTAAAATGTAACTGTATGTCCTTCGTCTTCTGTGATGGTGTTCATATTAAAATGTAAATGTCTATCTTTAGTTTCCTTGGATAGGGTTCATGTTAAAATGTAACTGTCTGTCCGTAATCTTCTTCTGTAGTATCCATATTAAAATGTAACTGTCTGTCCGTAGTCTCCTTGGATAGTGTCCATGTTAAAATGTAACTGTATGTCCGTAGTCTCCTTGGATAGTGTCCATGTTAAAATGTAACTGTATGTCCGTAGTCTCCTTGGATAGGGTTCATGTTAAAATGTAACTGTCTGTCCGTAATCTCCTTCTGTAGTATCCATATTAAAATGTAACTGTCTGTCCGTAGTCTCCTTGGATAGTGTCCATGTTAAAATGTAATCGTCTGTCCATAGTCTCCTTGAATAGTGTTCATGTTATATTTATATGTCTGTGTATTGTCTTCTGATGTGACGATCGCTATTTAGATATGAACCGTTTGTTTGTGTACTCCTGAATTCGTACTCGGTGTTAACATTTTTTATTATGTTTGTGATATAAAAGTTGTATACTTCTAATCAATCAAATAATAAGCGATATTAATTTTTTAAAAAAGAATCCTATTTGTTATTATTTGTAAACAATACTTTTTTCTAGACTAACAGCAGCTGTCAAAGTGTATCCGTATTGTTTGTTTTCCCGTCATTGTTGAATCCGCACTATGTAAACAAACGCAGAAGACTAAATGTCTCACTACTGAATTACTCTATCAACATTGTTGCTAGGGGAGTGTTTGTTCGCTCTCAGAAGGATGTCATTCACGCTTGCTTTTCATTACACTAAGTGAATTGACACATACAACTTGTTACTTCAGTCATTATTGTCTTCTGATACCAAACGGTGGCTTGTTGTAACGCAGTGCAATCAACGTAGATTTTATTTAGATATGGAAAGTCATACAAAGAGACGTATATGTGTGTGTCTATAACGTGAGAGAAAAGACACACATATATATAATTTTGTTTTCATTTTTTTAGGTCAAACGAGAGGTATCATCCGGCACTCAACAAGACTCCATCTTTCAATTCACGTTAGCCCCCAGTGGCTCAGCGGTATGTCTGCGGACTTACACGCTAAAATCCGGGTTTCGATACCCGTGGTGGGCAGAGCACAGATAGCCCATTGTGTAGCTTTGTGCTTAATTCCAAACAAACAAACAAACAATTCACGTTAAGCCCATTTATTTCTAATAAGTCCCCTGTTACAGGTCAAGTGAAATTTTATACACAATGTTACAATTAAAAATTGTTAGAAGAGAGACAGAAATCTGTGAATTATTAAACTTTGTTTTTGTTGAGGAAGTATACTGATTCGTGCAGATTATATGGTGATGTTTGTGTTACATAGTTAAGTGCGTGTTTCTGTATGTGATGGGAAGGTTATATCTTGGGGTTCTAATAGTGTAAAATTATACATTTAGTGTTTTATTTCACTTTGATATGACTCCATAGCTAGCGCCACGAAATCACGGTTTACTCTTTTGAGGCCGTGGGTGCATTATTAGAGTGAGGATGGTGGTCCATTCCTTCTACCCGATAGAGTAGCCCAAAGTTTCAGCGGTGGACGTTGTTGGTTAGCTGCCCTCCCTTTAATATATCAATTGGAAAATATATTACAGCTAGCGTATATAACCCTTGTGTAGCTTTGAACGAATATCTGAAACACAGAAATTCTCTTTCGTCTTTCTTTTGGGAAATGTGTGATAACAGTTGGACGTTTCCACTGATATGTTCACAACTGTTTTCCTCAATTTTCTGTAGACAATGTCTCTATAATAATAAATTCCCGTATCTCAAATATCTTGCACTGACGCATGCGCGTTGCATGGCGCTTTTTTCTTTCTCTCGTGTTCTTGTGAGCAGAATAGCGATAACAGACACCAAGGTTTCTTCTTTCAAATACGTCTCTCAATCGAGTTGTCGAATAAAGACACTCACGTTTTGTGACTGTTTCATTTAGCATGAATGGCTTCCTTATCTATCTTCTTGTCTATCTATCTATCTGTCGACCTGTCTATCTACCCATCTATTGTTATATCAGAAAGGAACACAGGAGTATTAATCAAGGGAGATGTCAAAGTTTCGGTTATCTAAAACCTCTGATAAACTGTAGATCAATACAGATTAGAGAAGCTAGCTTTTTATCTCTCACGTGCAATCTTCACGCTCCAAACGGCCCAATCATTCGTCCCTTTATAATGGCCGCCATGTTGTTGTTTAGAGCTTTGTCTACCAACACTCAAAACAAAACTAGAATTAGCGGTAGTGGATGTATGAAGAGTCATCAAGTGTGATGAAAACTAGAAAACACTGTGGTCATTTTGAGCCACATAACTTTCATATCTGCATCATATAAACATTCACATCTATATAACTCGTGAATCTTAAGGTTGATTTATTCTATGTAAAAGACAGCCTCACAGAGAACATTGGAAATTAATAAATAAATCGTTCCTAACAAGTGCTCATTTAGACCAATTTCGTAAGACAGCATAATGTGGATCAAAGAAATTTAAATAATTCAGTGTTCATAACTGGAGTTTATCTGTACCAGAAGACTGTATAATGATAACAGTGTACAAATGGAATCAAATTGTGTTATCTATTAATGTTTTATTCTACTCTGTTAGACCAGGATGTATTATAAATATTTTCTTCCGCTCAGTGAGACCAGGATGTATTATTTATAAATGTTTTATTCTACTCTGTAAAACCAAGATGTATTATTTATAAATGTTTTATTCTACTCTGTAAAACCAAGATGTATTATTTATAAATGTTTTATTCTACTCTGTAAAACCAAGATGTATTATTTATAGATTTTTTGTTCACTCTGTCAGACGAGGATGCATTATTTATAAATGCTTTATTCTACTCTGTTAGACCAGGATGTATTATTTATAAATGCTTTATTCTACTCTGTTAGACCAGGATGTATTATTTATAAATGCTTTATTCTACTCTGTTAGACCAGGATGTATTATTTATAAATGCTTTATTCTACTCTGTTAGACCAGGATGTATTATTTATAAATGTTTTCTTCTACTCAGTGAAACCAGGATGCATTTTTTTATAAATGTTTTATTCGAATTTGTGAGGCCAGGATGTATTATTTATAGATGTCTTATTTTACTCTGTGAGACCAAGCTGTGTTATTTATAAATGTTTTATTGTACCCTATGAGACCAGCTTGTATTAATAATAGATATCTTATTTTACTCTGTGAGACCAGCTGGTATTGTTTATAAATGTTTTATTCGACTCTATGAGAGCAGAATGTTTCATTTATAAATGTTTTATTGTACTCTTTGTTACCAGTCTGTATTTTTAATAAAAGTTTTTTCTTCTATTTGAAATATTTTCTCAACCCAAACGAGCCGTTTTTGCATATAAAAAAAGTTTTCTTGACTCTGTGAGACTAGACTGTATTATTAATTAATGTTTCCTTCTACTCTGTGAGACAAGGCTGTTTTATTTATGTTTTATTTACTTTTTTTTACCAGTCTCTGGCCCGGCATGGCCAAGCACATTAAGGCGTGCGAATCGTAATCCGAGAGTCGCGGGTTCGCATCCCCGTCGCGCCAAACATGCTCCCCCCTTTCAGCCGTGAGGGCGTTATAATGTGACGGTCAATCCCACTATTCGTTGGTAAAAGAGTAGCCCAAGAGTTGGCGGTGGGTGGTGATGACTAGCTGCCTTCCCTCTGGTCTTACACTGCAAAATTAGGGACGGCTAGCACAGATAGCCCTCGAGTAGCTTTGTGCGAAATTCAAAAACAAAAAAACAAACAAGTTACCAGTCTGTATTGTTAATAAATATTTATTCTACTCTGTTAGACCAGGCTGTATTATTTATAAATGTTTTATTCTACTCTGTGAGATTAGGCTGTATTATTAGTAACTTGTTTTTTACCTCTCTTTTTCATGCCTCTTTGGTTTGAAAAAATCCGTCTTTCATGTTTTTCAGTCTCTTTAACGTATCCATTACGTTTTCTACAAGATATATTTACCTTCTCTGTAGTGCATCTCTAACTGTATCTGTAATACAATTTTTACCGTGTTAGTGTATTTTTCACATGCTTTCTGTAATATACCTCAACCTTTTCTGTAGTGTAATGTCCACCTTTATCGTCATGCATTTTTATCTAGCCTGTAACGCATCTTTCACCTTGTCTCTAACGCATCTTTTTATCTTGTTTATAAAATGTCTTTCATTTCTGTGATGCATCTATAACCTTTTCTGTAATGCATATTCTATCTTGTCTATATTGCATTTTTCACGTATTTTCTGTTATGCATCCTCTCTCCTCTTCTGTAATTATCCTTTGTCTTTTCTACAGTATGTATTTACGTTAAATGTTATTTATCATTTACCTTGTGAATAATGCATGTTTTACCTCTCTATAAGATGTATGTTTCACACTTTGTTCGTGTTTCTTGTGTAAGTTTACTTTTGTTTTCTAACATTATATTATTTTTCATTTGAGCTTTATTATTTTTAGGGTTACCTACTGTAAATATTTTTTTCCTAGCTTTTCTGGTTTTATTACTTATTTGTATTTTATTCTTGATTTTTAGATAATTAATTTCTTTTTCTCCTATAGATTATAATGATCTACACGCCTTTCATTTACTTGTAACTTACTTTCTGTTGGCCCGGCATAGCCATATGGATTAAGGTGTGCCACTCGTAATTTGAGGGTCGCTGGTTCGCATCTCCGTCGCGCCAAACATGCTCGCCCTTTCAGCCCTGGGGGCGTTATAATGTGACGGTCAATCCCAATGTTTGTTGGTAAAAGAGTAGCCCAAGAGTTGGCAGTGGGTGGTGGTGATGATTAACTGCCTTCTCTGTAGTCTTACACTGCTAAATTAGGGACGGCTAGCACAGATAGCCCTCGAGTAGCTTTTGTGCGAAATTAAAAAAAAAGGTTTTGTTGTTTTTTGTTGTTGTTTTTCTGTGGGGGGGTACGTGGATCCATGATTCTTGCCCCATCGTTCCAGAATCACGTCACTTCTTTGGGAAGGGTAGCACAAGAGTTGACGGAAGGTGGTGTTGACGAGCTGCCCTCTTTCTAATTTCTCTCTTTACAATTGCGAATGATTAGTGCAGATATTTCTGGAGTAACTATGCACGAATTTCAACAACGGCGAGTCTACGGGCTTGCAATGCTGAAATCCAGGGTTTGATTCCCGATGGCTTTAGAAACGAGCAAACAAACACTGCTGCTTCAGCAGTTAGCTTGAGAGCTCATCATGATCCGATGTTTCATTCTTCAGATGGACACAGCGCACATAGCTTTACGTTAATAACAACTGATTTTTATTTATTTACAATTATTGGTTCTTTCTTGTACGTTTCCATCCCTATTCACTTGAAACCGACTAAATTCAAGAACTCCTATTACAAACTGTTTTTATTACCAGACGCTCTACAGTCTTGTCGTACCATCTTCATCATGGTTATGCTCTTGAATTCTGGTGTCAAATATGTACCCTCACCCCCACCTCAGTGGTTAAGCGATACGTCTCTCGATTCAAAACTGGATTTAGATATCCGTGATGAGTAAGTGTAGCAAGCCTTTTCTGTATAGCTTTGGGCTTAATTACCAATAAGCAAATATTATGACTAATATATACCAGAAAAGGCTCAGGAAAAGTTTCTTATAGAGTGTTCGATTCCCCTCGGTGGACTCATCAGATACCCAGCCCGATTTTGCTTTTATTATAAGAAGACACACACACTTTAAGAAATAATTCTGTCTATCTATCAAGCAGTTATTCTCCGTTTTGCCCTCTCGTGGGACAACGGTAAGTTTACAGACTTTATTACACTAAAATCCGGGATTCGATTCTTCTAGGTGGGCCCAGCAAATAGCTCAATGTTTTTACTTTGGAGCAAAACGGAAGAAAGAGCAAACAATTTTAAGTGTGTGGTACTGGGTTCAAAAAATATATTATCTTTTGTTACATGTGTGTGTTATATAAGGTTCTAATATTACTAGTTATCAACACATATATTACCGAAACAACGTCCACTTCTGGGCGCTGGCTTAAATACAACTTGAGGCCCGGCATGGCTAGGTGAGTTAAGGCATTAAGATAATTCGAAGGTCGCACCAAACATGCTCGCCCTTTCAGCCGTGGGGGCGTTATAGTGTCATAGTCAATTCCACTGTTCGTTGGTAAAAGAGTAGCCCAAGAGTTGGCGGTGGGTGGTGATGACTAGTTGCCTTGCCTCTCGTCTTACACTGCAAAATTAGGGACGGCTAGCGCAGATAGCCCTCGTATAGCTTTGTTCGAAATTCAAAACACAAACAAACAAGTACAAGTTCATATAATGTAAGCCATTAAGTATAACAGTATTCACTCAAGCGTGCTCTTGTATTTCTGTTGTGGTTGTATCAAACTCTCAGCTGCTGGGAATGCTGTAGGCTCTTAGCACGTGAATTTAGGGGAGCTCGTGGCGTGACGCTAAGTCTCAAGCGCTCTCCACGTAATCTCTGCTACACAAAGCTTTCACTTAACGTGCTCGCGTGAAGATGATTTTACTGTCGTACGAAATTCCAAGACATTTGTTTACGAACCTTGTCAGCTTATATCTAACTGTGTGTTTTAGATAGACAGATAGTTTAGAAAAGGGTATTCTTGCGTCAAGAGAATAATTTTCACGTGCTAATACAGCAGCACGTGACCGCCATCACTGGCAAGGCAAGTTTATTATCTAAACGTTTGGTTGGTTTATAGTACAAAACTATAGAGTTGGCTATTGTATTGTGCAACAGAACAAGGATCGAAACCAGATTTTAGTTTTAACAGACTTCAGACTCACAGCTGAACCATTAGAAACCATCACGTTAGTAGTTGAATAAAGAGGAATTCCATACCATTCAGTATTTGTGTTGGTGTTTCAAACGTGAATCCCACCTTAGTGCCCTCCGTCTATGTGACTAACTTCAATTCAATAGTAATACTGGGTGTCAGTTACAGAACCAACAAATAGCAGAACTGGGTGTCAGTTACAGAACCAACAAATAGTAGTACTAGATGTCAGTTACAGAACCAACAAATAGTAGTACTGGGTGTCAGTTACAGAACCACCAAATAGTAGTACTGGGTGTCAGTTACAGAACCACCAAATAGTAGTACTGGATGTCACGGATAAACCAACAGAAACTTCACACAACAGCTTGTTGTATCACAACGATTGGAGGACCGACAGAAATATGGTAAAACATCTGATATCTTACAACAATTAAGAAATCAACAAAGGTATCGTAGAACATCTGATTACTGACTGTTTGTTTGTTTGTTTGCTTTGGAATTTCGCACATTACTCGAGAGCTATCTGTGCTAGCCGTCCCTAATTTTGCAGTGTAAGACTAGAAAGAAGGCAGCTAGTCATCACATCCCACCGCCAACTCTTGGGCTACTCTCTTACCAACGAATAGTGGGATTAACCGTCACATTATACACCCTCACGGCTGGGAGGACTAGCATGTTTAGCGCGACGCGGCGCGAACCCGCGACCCTCGGATTACGAGTCGCACGCGTTACGCGCTCGGCCATGCCAGGCCATCCGATTACTGATTACTGACATCATGACAACTTAAAAAGCGAACAGAGACATCTGAAAGGGACTTCACACAAAAGATATGTAAGAAGTACCGTGGAATGTCTGGGGTATGAGCTGGACCCCACTGATCTTCATGAAAAGTTACTGTACTAAACATGTGACGAAAGTAAAACTACATCTGATGACAGACACGAAACCTGGAATATCGTGCTTTGACGCCCAGAACTACAATTAACTCTCACAGACAAGTAGTGAAGATAGCTGCAAAACTAGGTTAACTCTGAAAACCTCTACACAGTTAGAGTCAATAAAAATCCTGCGGGAAGTGGCAGGGAATGTGAAAAATTGCAATAGAAAAGCTCAAACGTAAACAAACATTCTTGGTGTAACAAGAGTGTTTCAACCATGCAGGCTCGTACAAAAGACACGTCCTGCCGCTCAAGGATTCCTATAACGATACGCTGTAGTCATTGGAAACTGATTTCTAAGGTAAATAACCGAAAGACGTTCTTCCTAAGGAGAAGGCCTCCATTTATGTAACAAAGTTTCTCGGTTCATTCATTTATTTCCATCTAACAATATAGGTGAAATAAAAGTGCGGTGAAAAACCTAGAAAATATCAAATTTTGTAACAACATTGCACGACCAAAACGATACATCGCACAACAGTTTATTCACATATAACAATTAAACAATAAATATAAACATCGCAAAACTTCTGATTACTTACAATAATTAAAGTAACTACAGATATCATCAAACAGCTGATTACTTACAACAATTAAAGTAACTACAGACATCATTAAACAGCTGAGTACTTACAACAATTAAAGTAACTACAGACATCAAAACAACTGGTTACGTACAACAATTAAAGTAACACACATCATTAAACAGCTGAGTACTTACAACAATTAAAGTAACTACAGACATCATCAAACAGCTGATTACTTACAACAATTAAAGTAACTACAGACATCATTAAACAGCTGAGTACTTACAACAATTAAAGTAACTACAGACATCATTAAACAGCTGAGTACTTACAACAATTAAAGTAACTACAGACATCATCAAACAGCTGATTACTTACAACAATTAAAGTAACTACAGACATCATCAAACAGCTGAGTACTTACAACAATTAAAGTAACTACAGACATCATTAAACAGCTGAGTACTTACAACAATTAAAGTAACTACAGACATCATTAAACAGCTGAGTACTTACAACAATTAAAGTAACTACAGACATCATTAAACAGCTGAGTACTTACAACAATTAAAGTAACTACAGACATCATTAAACAGCTGAGTACTTACAACAATTAAAGTAACTACAGACATCATCAAATAGCTGATTACCTACAACAATTAAAGTAACTACAGACATCATCAAACAGCTGATTACTTACAACAATTAAAGTAACTACAGACATCATTAAAGCTGATTACTTACAACAATTAAAGTAACTACACACATCATTAAACAGCTGAGTACTTACAACAATTAAAGTAACTACAGACATCATTAAACAGCTGAGTACTTACAACAATTAAAGTAACTACAGACATCATTAAACAGCTGATTACTTACAACAATTAAAGTAACTACAGACATCATTAAAGCTGATTATTTACAACAATTAAAGTAACTACACACATCATTAAACAGCTGAGTACTTACAACAATTAAAGTAACTAGACATCATTAAATAGCTGATTACCTGCAACAATTAAAGTAACTACAGACATCATTAAACAGCTGAGTACTTACAACAATTAAAGTAACTACAGACATCATTAAACAGCTGAGTACTTACAACAATTAAAGTAACTAGAGACATCATCAAATAGCTGATTACCTACAACAATTAAAGTAACTACAGACATCATCAAACAGCTGATTACTTACAACAATTAAAGTAACTACAGACATCATTAAAGCTGATTACTTACAACAATTAAAGTAACTACACACATCATTAAACAGCTGAGTACTTACAACAATTAAAGTAACTACAGACATCATTAAACAGCTGAGTACTTACAACAATTAAAGTAACTACAGACATCATTAAACAGCTGATTACTTACAACAATTAAAGTAACTACAGACATCATTAAAGCTGATTATTTACAACAATTAAAGTAACTACACACATCATTAACAGCTGAGTACTTACAACAATTAAAGTAACTAGACATCATTAAATAGCTGATTACCTACAACAATTAAAGTAACTACAGACATCATTAAACAGCTGAGTACTTACAACAATTAAAGTAACTACAGACATCATCAAACAGCTGAGTACTTACAACAATTGTAAGTAACTACAGACATCATCAAACAGCTGATTACTTACAACAATTAAAGTAACTACAGACATCATTAAAGCTGATTATTTACAACAATTTAAAGTAACTACCGACATCATTAAAACAGCGAGTACTTACAACCAATAAAGTAACTACGACATCATTAACAGCTGAGTACTTACAACAATTAAGTAACTACAGACATCATCAAACAGCTGATTACTTACAACAATTAAAGTAACTACAGACATTCATTAAACAGCTGAGTACTTACAACAATTAAAAGTAACTACAGAACATCATTAAACAGCTGATTACTTTACAACAATTAAAGTAACTACAGACATCATTAAACAGCTGAGTACTTACAACAATTAAAGTAACTACAGACATCATCAAATAGCTGATTACCTACAACAATTAAAGTAACTACAGACATCATCAAACAGCTGATTACTTACAACAATTAAAGTAACTACAGACATCATTAAAAGCTGATATTTACAACAATTAAAGTAACTACAGACATCATTAAAGCTGATATTTACAACAATTAAAGTAACTACACCACATCATTAACAGCTGAGTACTTACAACAATTTAAAGTAACTAGACATCATTAAATAGCTGATTACCTACAACAATTAAAGTAACTACAGACATCATTAAATAGCTGATTACTTACAACAATTAAAGTAACTACAGACATCATTAAATAACTGATTACTTACAACAATTAAAGTAACTACAGACTTCATTAAACAACTGGTTACGTACAACAATTAAAGTAACTACAGATATCATTAAACAGCTGGTTACGTACAACAATTAAAGTAACTACACACATCATTAAACAGCTGAGTACTTACAAACAATTAAAGTAACTAGACATCATTAAATAGCTGATTACCTACAACAATTAAAGTAACTACAGACATCATTAAATAGCTGATTACTTACAACAATTAAAGTAACTACAGACATCATTAAACAGCTGACTACTTACAACTTCTGTTTAACAGAAATTCATACACAGTGCCATATATACGCGTTAAATTAACAAGTTCTATCTTCTGTGTTTGTCGAGGATCATTGTTTTTCGTGTTTAGAACTATTATTCTTCATAACGATGGTACTGATTATTTATGTTTAGTCTTGTTGTATTTCTTTATCATATCTTGCTTGCTCTCTTTATTCAGTTTTTATTTCCACGTGACAATGTTACATTTTTTTTTCTGTGCAGCTGTTGTTTTTTTCACCGTTTTTCTTGCTTTAATTCGCTGTGTTTTTTCTGAAGTAAGGACACACATGTAACCCACGACACACATTACAGATGACGTCTCAAGTAATCCGTTCACTCTCTTTGCTACTTCACTCTCTGGAGCACGGGAACACATCCACATTGTCTTGTTAGTTGCTGGGTCAGCTTATTTCGCTAAGTGTTGTCAGAAAGCTTTCACAGCCGAAGAGATGACCCTTCATATTTGGAAGGGTTTCATGAAGTTATGAATTCTTGAAGTACCACTAACCGGTTCTTATGAGTTTTCTTCCACTTCTGTCTGGGGTAGTCATGGAGATTTATTCATTTTCGCGAGCGCATCTTCTCCTTCGCGTCCAATGGCCTATCGTATTGACTTTAGCCGCCGCTCGTGGCTGTAATACACAGTTTCTCTCAAATATTTGCCCTCCTCTCCGCCAGAACGTCACAATTATTCAGTGTGTGAGTGTCCTCGTACACGACAATTGCATTTGCACAATGACACGTTCCATGGGAAGCGCTTTTCATTGCACGTACTGTCGCCTTGGGAAAAGCTTCCTGACATAACAAACCGACGCGTCGCGCGACCTCGCTCCTAATCTAACCGCGGCGTTTGCGAAAGTTTCATATCGCTCTGCACTCCGAGGCACCGCCCGTGAGAAGTGTTCCAAGAAGCCGTCATTAAGTAATCTCTAAGCGCTTAATAACACAGAACTGGAACTACAAGACATTTGTTACACAGACGTCCTCATAATGAATGAAATAAACGATATGACAACAAGAACTGAAAATATGTAACAAAAAACTTATTTCTAGAATAACACAATAACTAGTCTTTTAAGAATAATCGATATCAACTTCAGACTAGAAAACAAAACAAAACCCACTAAGATCAAAACCAAAAATCGTCTACCATAACTTATTTATATGGATAAAGATTTATTGTTTTATCCATTGTCATGACTAAAAGTGGCTAGTTGGTTTTGTATTGGACAGAGATTAATGTTAAACGTCCTCTCTAGTTTCTGTGGTTATCACAGAACAAAGATAATTCATATTTATTATGCCAAACAGAGTGTAATGAACGCTTTCTTTACCAGAGAAATAAGAAGAGCACATATATATATATTTCAAGGTATATAATTTCATTAAAGTAAATATTCCACTTCAGGGTATATAATTCTTTTTAGGTAAACATATAATTCTATGGTCGGTATCTCACTTTATGGTATACCTTTTTAAGGTAGACATCTCATTCTATATAATTTTCTTGAAGCTATACATTCCACTATACGTCCTACTCCAGGTATGCATTCCAGTATACGTCCTACTCCAGGTATGCATTCCAGTATACGTCCTACTCCAGGTATGCATTCCACTTCAATGTAGATATTTTAATACCATCATTTCTACAGAGTTATATAGTTCTGAAGCCACTTGCGTGATACCCTATGATACCCTATGCTTATCCATAATTGCATCAGAGACTTTCTAACTACGTCTAAACCACGACCTACAAATGCAGCAGAATTTCCCAGTGTTTGTCTCGTACAGACTGAACATGCGACATCCGGTTTGGCCGTGTAGACGTAAACAATGTGGGAGAAATTGACTCTTTTTGTCTTGTAGGTCAGATGTTATAAATATTCGGTACCTTACAGGTCAGACGTTATTAATATTCTGTACCTTGCAGGTCAGATGTTATTAATATTCGGTACCTTACAGATCAGATGTTATTAATATTCGGTACCTTACAGGTCAGACGTTATTAATATTCTGTACCTTGCAGGTCAGATGTTATTAATATTCGGTACCTTACAGGTCAGATGTTATTAATATTCTGTACCTTACAGGTCAGAGGTTATTAATATTCGGTACCTTACAGGTCAGATGTTATAAATATTCGGTACCTTACAGGTCAGACGTTATTAATATTCTGTACCTTGCAGGTCAAACGTTATTAATATTCGGTCAGATGTTATTGATATTCTGTAGCTTGCAGGTCAGATGTTATTGATATTCGGTACCTTACAGGTCAGACGTTATTAATATTCTGTACCTTACAAGTCAGATGTTATTAATATTCGGTACCTTGCAGGTCAGATGTTATTAATATTCGGTACCTTACAGGTCAGACGTTATTAATATTCGGTACCTTACAGGTCAGACGTTATTAATATTTGGTCAGATGTTATTAATATTCGGTACCTTACAGGTCAGACGTTATTAACATTTGGTACGTTTCTTGCTTGATTAATCAAAATGGCTACTGGTAACTTTGTTTCAGAGCGCCAATCTGCTCATGTTATTTCCTCATTTTTATTATAAAAACTTCAATGTTTTCATGTTGTTTGTGAAGAGAGTCAGTCTATTTCTACTCTTTAGTAAGAGTGACAGAATGTTTATATTACTTTTAAAGAGAGACATCGTGATTCTTTCTTTGAAAAGACTGCAGGTGTGTTTGTGTGTTATTATATAAGCATCAACATGCTTATATTGCTTGTGTAAAACACCAATGCGTTTAGGAAGTTTCGAAAGACATGTTTTGTATTTATATTGATCGTGAAGTGTGTCAGTTTACTTTTACCTTTATAAAGAATATCAGTATGTTTCTATTGTTTATAGAGAGTACCGGTGTGTTTCTATTGTTTATAGAGAGTACCGGTGTGTTTCTATTGTTTATAGAGAGTACCGGTGTGTTTATATAGTTCATGGAGAGTACCGGCGTGTTTCTATAGTTCATGGAGAGTACCGGTGTGTTTGTATTGTTTATAGAGAGTACCGGTGTGTTTCTATAGTTCATGGAGAGTACCGGCGTGTTTCTATAGTTCATGGAGAGTACCGGTGTGTTTGTATTGTTTATAGAGAGTACCGGTGTGTTTCTATTGTTTATAGAGAGTACCGGTGTGTTTCTATAGTTCATGGAGAGTACCGGCGTGTTTCTATAGTTCATGGAGAGTACCGGTGTGTTTGTATTGTTTATAGAGAGTACCGGTGTGTTTGTATAGTTTATGGAGAGTACCGGTGTGTTTGTATAGTTCATGGTGAGTACCGGCGTGTTTCTGTAGTTCATGGAAAGTACCGGTGTGTTTCTATTGTTTATAGAGAGTACTGGTGTGTTTCTATTGTTTATAGAGAGTACCGGTGTGTTTGTATAGTTCATGGTGAGTACCGGTATGTTTGTATAGTTTATGGAGAGTACCGGTATGTTCCAAATCCTTGTGATGAGTGCTAGTGCGTTTCTATTGTTTTTTAAGTGATTCAGTGTGTTTATATTGTTTGTAGATAGTGCCGGTGTGTTTATATTGTTTGTAGAAAATGTTAATGTGTTCCTATACTTAATGGAGAGTGCCAGTGTGTTCCAGATTATTGTGATGAGTGTCAGTGTGTTTGTATTGTCTGTAAAATATATCACTGTGTTTGTATTGTCTGTAAAATATGTCACTGTGTTTGTATTGTTTGTAAAATATATCACTGTGTTTGTAATGTCTGTAAAATATGTCACTGTGTTTGTATTGTCTGTAAAATATATCACTGTGTTTGTATTGTTTGTAAAATATGTCAGTGTGTTTGTATTGTCTGTAAAATATGTCAGTGTGTTTCTGTTGTATAAAAAACACGTCAGTATACATTTAATGTTAGTGAAAAGTGTTATTTGTGCTTCTATTGTTTGTGAAAGAGGTCAACATGCTTCTGTTGTTTGTCAAGTGTGTCCGCGTGTATTTATTGTTTGCGAAAGGTAGCAACGTATTTCTGTCGTTTATAAAGAGAACCAGTGTCTTTGTAACGCGTGTGCGAGAACTGTTAGTTACTGTATTCCATGTTAAGTGTTCCAGTAAGTTTCTGTTGTTTGTCAAGTGTTTCTCTTATTTCTGAAAAGTGTCAATGTCTTTCAGTGGTTTTGTGAACTCTTACCGACAGGTTATTAATTCACATCAGTATTAGCATCACAATCGAACGTATAACCCTGGTTTATCTGTAGTGAACCAAAAGAATAAAACACGAACAGAGTCGGTTCTTCAAGTGTTTTACGAATGACAAAACACATGTAATGCGATGTTGTAAAGAAACATATTAAACAATAAGTATTGATATGGAAACGTATATTTAACACAGAAACTGACGGATGGGAATCTATTATATATACACGTTATATGTTATGGTTTGTTAAAACAGTTCCACTTTAGCTACGATGTTACACAACAAATAACACATTTCTAATCGGAATGTTACACAGTAAACAGTTCTCTTCACGCTACGATGTTACACAAGAAATTACACATTTCTAATCGGAATGTTACACAATAAACAGTTCACGCTACGATGTTACACAATAAACAATACATTACTAATTGGAATGTTACACAATAAAAACTTCTCTTCCTGCTACGATGTTACACAACAAACTATATATTTCTAGTCGGAATTCTACACAAAAAAACAGTTCGCTTCACACTACGATCTTACACAGGGACTATACATTTCTAATTTGAATGTTACACACAAAACCAGTTCATTTGATGATACGATGTTACACAAGAAACTAAACATTTCTAATCGGAATATTACACATACACAAAAATTTACTTTCTGCTACGATGTTACAAAACAAACTATACATTACTAATCGGAGTACTATAAAAACCAGTTTACTTCACGCTACACAAGAAACTACACATTTCTAATCGGAATGTTACACAGTAAACAGTTCACTTCATGGTACGATGTTACACAACAAACTACACATTTCTAATTGGAATGTTACACAATAAACAGTTTACATCACGCTACAATGTTACACAACACACTATACATTACTAATCGGAATGCTACACACAAAAACAGTTCACTTCTTGGTACGATGTTACACAAGGAGCTGTTACACTTTTGATAACCCCACCCTACGTGTCTTACTGTGCGTAACATCAGCTTACAACTCTGAATCTAACATCCCACGATGTGTAAACTAGATTGCAATGTTATATATATATATTAATTTGTTTCGGGTTGACCTTACACAAATTGAGCTATTTAATCACTTATATTCCTAGGGTAAAGGTTATATCCCTTAAGCCTAATTTTTTATGGATAGTATTAACAGAGTTGTGTAGTAAAAAATATCTACCACTTACGTTCACTTTTGTAACTCTGTATTATACTTGCATATGTGTTGCTTTATTTGACGAACAGTTTTGATTATTTTATGTTAACTATTTGAACACGCTTTTCAGCCATAAATGACATGCCCCAGTACCTTCCTACTTCGTTATATATTAACGTGTCTGGATGCCTATAGATATCTATACAAAGCTTTTAATAGCCATGCTAGCACCTTGACCAATGGAATAGTTTTCACTTTCGTAAGCTCCGCCTTTTCAGACATCGTTTTGTAATCGTGGCAAATGATTGGTGTATCTGTATAGAATTCCACAGCGAAGGTGGGAACAACTCGTTGCAGGTTTATGGTTGCTCGCCACCCAACAAAGCTATCTCTCCGTCGCCTAGATACCCGTGCTCGAAGCTCGTACGATTATAGTACCGCGATCGTAACTTCTGGCTGTTCGAAGTGGGCTCGGAGCGTCAGGCTTACACGGGCAACGCTTTCGCAAAAGTTCGTCGTGCCTCATCACGTGATATTCCCAGTTGATTGTTTTCAAGAAAGACCGTGTGTAATAAGACGAATTTTTGTGTGTGTAGTTTTGAAGGAGTCCGAACGATACTATTTTGATTTTACGGCCTCGACCTCGACGGGTTACTAGGTAAGCGATCCCCGATATCACTGCAGCATCCTGGCATTTCCAGCAGCCGGCATGTCGTTCACACCATCAGGCTATCAGCCGACTTCTTCGCCAGGTGTGGCGTATCTGAAGTCTACCCCGTATTCTATGAACGGAATAGGTCTACCATCGCCGGGAGTTGACTTCCTACATCCGACTGTCGGTTATGCGGGTAAGCTACAGAATAATGTGACATATTTGCTGTTTGCTTTTACTCATTTACTAATACCTCTAATATTCCAAGTATTTTAACAACTCGTAGCTTTTTTTACATATTACATATCGCCTTTTTTCACGTGCTATCACTCTATATTCGTATTAGGAATTTCGTAAAGCCGATTACCGGACAGCTCGTGGTATGACAGCTGTCATTGACAAAGTTGTTCATTCCGTCTCTCTAATCTTAATACACGTCGTTAGGAATGGCTCAAATTGTGTTTAGCACTCGTTACTTTTACCATCATTGCTTAATTCTATTCATCGAGGGATTATTGACTGTCATGTGAAACCGAAAGCTATTTAAAAAAAAAAAAGTGAGAAATCGCTGGTTTAAAAAGCGTTAGCCCTAAAGAACCCGAGTTCGAATGCCCAATCTTTCGCTATTAATATAAAGCAAAGTAGTGCCTTTAAACTTAAAGATGGCATCTGCTATTCATGTTTGTTGTTCTGGCAAAACAGACTTGTATACCTGGAGTTTACACACATTAATAGTGTTTGTTGTACAGATAAAACTGACTTGTATACCTGGAGTTTACACACATTAATCATGTTTGTTGTACAGATAAAACACTTGTACACCTGGAGTTTACACACATTAATCGTGTTTCTTGTACAGATAAAACTGACTTGTATACCTGGAGTTTACACACATTAATCGTGTTTGTTGTACAGATAAAACTGACTTGTATACCTGGAGCTTACACATGTTAATCGTGTTTGTTATGCTGATAAAACAGACTTGTATACTTGGAGCTTACACATGTTAATCGTGTTTGTTATACTGATAAAACAGACTTGTATACTTGGAGCTTACACATGTTAATCGTGTTTGTTATACTGATAAAACAGACTTGTATACTTGGAGCTTACACATGTTAATCGTGTTTGTTATACTGATAAAACAGGTTTGTATACCTGGAGCTTACACATGTTAATCGTGTTTGTTATACTGATAAAACAGGTTTGTATACCTGGAGCTTACACATGTTAATCGCGATCGTATAGCTCGTATGGAACACTAGAGTTTATCCCATGTAATTCATATTGAAAATCAAAGTTCTACTATCTATAGCTCGTATGGAACACTAGAGTTTATCCCATGTAATTCATATTGAAAATCAAAGTTCTACTATCTATAGCTCGTATGGAACACTAGAGTTTATCCCATGTAATTCATATTGAAAATCAAAGTTCTAGTATCAATAGCTAGTATGGAACACTAGAGTTTATCCCATGTAATTCATATTGAAAATCAAAGTTCTACTATCTATAGCTCGTATGGAACACTAGAGTTTATCCCATGTAATTCATATTGAAAATCAAAGTTCTACTATCTATAGCTTGTATGGAACACTAGAGTTTATCCCATGTAATTCATATTGAAAATCAAAGTTCTACTATCTATAGCTCGTATGGAACACTAGAGTTTATCCCATGTAATTCATATTGAAAATCAAAGTTCTCCTATCTATAGCTCGTATGGAACACTAGAGTTTATCCCATGTAATTCATATTGAAAATCAAAGTTCTACTATCTATAGCTCGTATGGAACACTCGGGTTTATCCCATGTAATTCATATTGAAAATCAAAGTTCTACTATCTATAGCTCGTATGGAACACTAGAGTTTATCCCATGTAATTCATATTGTAATTCACACACACACTGATCAAATACGTTTTTCAATATAGTTCACACCAGTCATCAAGATATCACAATGAAGTTCACACTAGTCATCAAGATATCACAATTAAGTTCACACTAGTCATCAAGATATCACAATGAAGTTCACACTAGTCATCAAGATATCACAATGAAGTTCACACCAGTCATAAAGATATCACAATGAAGTTCACACGAGTCGTCAAGATATCACAATGAAGTTCACACCAGTCATCAAGATATCACAATGAAGTTCACACTAGTCGTCAAGATATCACAATGAAGTTCACACTAGTCATCAAAGTTTTCCTATGTAACTTACACTGAACACTAAAGTTTTCCTCACTGGTCTTTAAGGCTTTTCAAATAAAGCTTTTTTTTCAATTTCTATTTCAAATATTTCTTTGATCGCACTTCCATACAAGTAAACGAGTTCAAACCTTCGATCATGTGAACGTCACCTGTTGTAAGTTAACGTTGCTGAATGATATACAATCTGAATATAAAATTAAGCTACACAGAAGCTCTGTACGTTTCGAACCCCCACAAACTACAATATGGTCCCCACAAAACACAACAGCTTAGGCCAGTCCTTCAATTTTAATTTGTTTCAGGTGAGGGTACACATGACATATATATTTATATATATATATATAGTGGAAACTTTGTTACAGGTGTAGGGTCCACTGGTTTTATAATTGCATACCACTGAATTACCCGTATTATGTAAGTTACCTATCTTTCTCAAAATTTACTTCATCTAGAAATTTAACATGTGGAATAAACCCGCCAATCGTTCGTGAAATTGACGAGACCTCACCGACGAGCGTGGTGGCTTCGAGTAGTTTTATTGAAACAGTATTCAATAAGGAGGAAGGTAATTCTCAGCTGTTTCGCCCATATACATAGTTTTCATTTCATTCGTGCCTTTGACGTGTATGTCCAGAAGAAAAATTTCATCTACAACTGAGAACACAGAACCTAACAACATGTCAGAGTCCAGTAACAACACTTGGAGGGTTTTTTTTTGCTCTCTCTTACAGGTATCATGCACAAATACACCTTGTATTATAGGAACATTACCCACGTAACTTCACTCCTTTATACAACCATTCTGTTTTATGAACAACATAAAATGTTCACGTGACTGTCCATAATCTTTCAGGTACTCATATCCTTTGAGAATCGTTAAATAATTTTAAGTTGAATCACGTGACAATAAAATGTCGTCGTCCCTACTATTTATTAAGCTTATTTATATTGTAATAAAGTGTTACGTTTTCTAATTCTTATTTGAAATTAAAATAGCAATAAAATGTCGTCGTCCCTACTAGTTACTAAACGTATTTATATTCTAATAAAGTGTTATGGTTTCCAGTATTTATTTCAAATTAAAATAACAATAAAATGTCGTCGTCCCTACTGTTTGTTAAATTTATTTATATTGTAATAAAGTGTTATGGTTTTTAGTATTAATTTCAAATTAAAATAGGAACGAAATGTCGTCGTTCCTACTATTTATTAAACTTATTTATATTGTAATAAAGTGTTATGGTTTCTAGTATTAATTTCAAATTAAAATAGTAATAACATGTTGTCGTCCATACTATTTATTAAACCTATTTATATTGTAATAAATTGTTATGGTTTCTTGTATTAATTTCAAATTAAAATTGGAATGAAATGTCGTCGTTCCTACTATTCATTAAACGTATTTATATTGTAATAAAGTGTTATGGTTTCTAGTATTAATTTCAAATTAAAATAGTAATAACATGTCGTCGTCCATACTATTTATTAAACCTATTTATATTGTAATAAATTGTTATGGTTTCTAGTATTTATTTCAAATTAAAATAACAATAAAATGTCGTCGTCCCTACTGTTTATTAAATTTATTTATATTGTAATAAAGTGTTATGGTTTCTAGTATTTATTTTAAATTAAAATAACAATAAAATGTCGTCGTTCCTACTATTTATTAAACCTATTTATATTGTAATAAAGTGTTATGGTTTTTGTATTAATTTCAAATTAAAATAGTAATAACATGTCGTCGTTCATACTATTTATCAAACCTATTTATATTGTAATAAAGTGTTATGGTTTCTAGTATTAATTTCAAATTAAAATAGGAATGAAATGTCGTCGTTCCTACTATTTATTAAACCTATTTATATTGTAATAAAGTGTTATGGTTTCTAGTATTTATTTCAAATTAAAATACCAATAAATTGTCGTCATCCCTACTGTTTACTGACATTATTCAAATTACAAAGTATTGTCATTGTCCATAGAATTGGTAATAGAATGGCTTTTAGTATTTTTAAAATAGCTATGAAGTATTGTCTCTTTTAGTATTTACTCAAATTAATTATATAAAGTTTTATCGAATGTTAGTTTTTCCGCATAATGTTTCATCGTACTTTAGGGAGGGAATGGTAAAATATACATCGGGATGCTATCACGGTAGGAGTTGTATCCTGTTAAAACAGTTTTGTGTTTTTAACAGAGTAACTGCTCCTAGGAATGAATTATCTTCAGGTTTGACAGGTTCAGTTAATTTAATGGAGATTGTAGTAATGGGAGACTTGATAAATATTTCGGTGATAGGACCTGGTTGCAAGTTAGTCGATGGGACAGCTCACTGGACTAAAATAATCCTGACTGACCTTACATGTTTAGTTAAGTAACCTCGTATTCAGGAAAACAAGTCAAATATCTTGTTACATTTAGTATTTCCCAAGGAAAATCACATATAATCAGTGATGTCGAGAAACCCACTTGTTGAGAATTTTATATGCAAAAACGGCTCGTTTTTGCATATAAAAAATCACATATACATGTAGAACACCTTAATTAAAGCACATGTTGTGTTCTCATTTGTAAAGTTAAATACACCGTAGTTTCATACAGAAGTAGTTTAACACAGTAGTTTTGTACGAAAGTAGTTTCACACAGAAGTTTTGTACAGAAGTAGTTTCATAAAATAATACATTGTCTTCTCTTTTTTTCTTACATCAAAATGTTCAGCCTTTCTGGCTAAATTTAAGTGACAACTTCTATTGTAATTTTTGTGACTAAATTAGGAACTAATAAACGTCACTTTCTCTCTGAAGGACGGAATATAAACAATGAATATTTTCCCTTTCCCTCTAGCCCTACCCTCGTAATATAGAGGGAGAGAAGTCTGGCGTTCTTATAATGCTAAACGTCGGGTTTCGTTACACCCCGTAGGCACAGCAAAGATATCCCATTGTGTAGAACAAAAACAAACTTTCTGAAACTCAATATCAAACTTTGTTTTGTTACTAGAATGTATAGGACTTAATAATATTCTAACTTGTTACTGAAGCAAAAAAATGCCTAACAAAAACTGCTATTGTGTGGTCAAGATGGAAGAGGTGTTTTGTCAAGGCGGGAAAATCTTAATACAGAATGTTATATCATTGCCAAGATAGGAGAAACTTAAAGAATGTTATTTTATCGCTGATATGGAAGAACGTAATAAATAATATTATTTTATTGTCAAGACGAGACAATGTAAAACTGTTTAAAATCACGAAAACATTATGTAAAACATTTTCAGTGACATGGTTCCATCTTTTGTAGATTGTATGTCACATTTTAAGTTCCTAGTGAAATTTCTTCAATGCATTAAGAAAAACCAAAGCTGTCACACGTAGGGTTAACTCCATCCGAAAGGTTTGAGACAGTAGTCTGGAACTGCGAGACAAATACAACGGAAATATGATCAAAATAGTTCACATTTTACACAAAATAGATTATAGAGGTTATTTGAAAACACCTACGTGGTGTTCAGTCTCGACAAGACGACTTCACACTCTAACATTCTGAATTCTGTTGAATTAAAACATATTTTATGGTTTTGGTTTACTTTCGCTATCGCTGGTTTAACTTCTGTCGAGACCATTACTTTGAAGCTATAGAGTTGACTTTTTGTGAGTTTGTTTGTTGTTTTTTTTTAAACGGCTCTCGCGCTTGTTGCTGAATATAATTTTAATAATGGTAACAACAGTTACAATAGATAGTGTGACTAGATGTATTCCACATACAGTCATTTACTGTAATAATAACGTTATAGGTGTATTCCACGTACAGTTGTTTACTGTAATAATAACGTTATAGGTGTATTCCACGTACAGTTGTTTACTGTAATTTTAACGTTATAGGTGTATTCCACGTACAGTTGTTTACTGTAATTTTAACGTCATAGATGTATTCCACATACAGTTGTCTACTGTAATTTTAACGTCATAGATGTATTCCACATACAGTTGTCTACTGTAATTTTAACGCTATAGATGTATTCCATACACAGTTATCTACTGTAATTTTAACGCTATAGATGTATTCCACATACAGTCATTTACTGTAATATTAACGTTATAGGTGTATTCCACGTACACTTGTTTACTGTAATTTAAACGTTATAGGTGTATTCCACGTACACTTGTTTACTGTAATTTAAACGTTATAGGTGTATTCCACAAACGATTGTTTACTGTGACACGTCTGTACATTATCACGCTACAAACCGTGTTTCCACACTTGTGGACGCAGCACCAATAACTCATTGTGTAGCTTTGCGCTTAACGACAATGAATTACATAAAATGGTTTTTAATGCACGAACGAAGATTTTATTTCAAGGCTGAAAGTTCAGGAAGTTTTTAAATAGTTTTAAAAGAAAAAACTAAATAGTATAAAGTTCTTTTATTTTTCAATCTGCCTAAAGCTAAACTTAATATAATCACGGCCCGCGCGTGGTCCACGAGATAGCGGAAAGTCCTGTTGATCTGATGGTCTTCTCTGGTCTCTGTGTTTAAAATTAGGAAACTACATTATAAAAAACAACAACCCTTGTTCACCTTTGTGTGAAATTCTGGTTTGGTTTTAGTGTTAATCATGAAACTTCACAATTGGCTGTATGTGCTTTGCACATCATAATTATCGAAACCCCGTTTATAGCACAGAATAACTTCCAAAACGTATAGTGCATACTGGATAGATTTAGACATTTTGATAAATCGTTTGAAAACAAACAAACGATATTTACACTTCTGATATGTAAATAAAATACTTGATTTTAACCAACGTTTCAGAGGCGTTTCGCCTTTGAAGAAAAACTAGACTCAGCAAAACAACACAACACAACGTATTACCCCTGTCAGTAAAGAAGGAATCTTGACAGAAGGAAACAACTCTTTAACACGTCACTCGCTGTTACCGTGGTAACAAGAAAAATAGAATGATGTACAATGAAAATGTAAATTGCGAGCTGGACAAGTGTTGTACATCACAACTTTTTCGAATAGTGCAGTGTTACCTAGGCGACAGACAACGAGGTGTGGGTGATTCGAGAAGGTGGAACACGGCGCGCGTGTCCTAAAAACAATAAAACCCTTTCGTAACTATTTTGGTACGTGCGAATAAGCATGTGCGAAGTAAGAAGATATGTCTTAACTTAGCTGTGATAAGCTACACACGTTTACAGTAAGACCAGGATTATAGCAGGAAAAATTGACACTGGTAGTTTCGTTCGTATGTTATTACGTTGCTAGATTACTGTTTTTATTGGTTGTATCTGCACCAGAAACAGCGGCCAACATGTTTATTATTATTATTATTTTATTGGTTGTCGCCGCACCAAAGCAGACGATAGCGGGTTTTTCGATTAATTTCGTCTTTTGTGCTTTTTTTTTTTTTCATCACAACAACTTTCCAACATATTTCTGGAAAAACAAAATCACCTTGTACAACTTACGGTAGGCCTAATCTGTTGAGGTTCGTTTCTCCTGTTTTGTTTTCTACCCAGATAAACAACCGAATTCCGTGGGGGTAGCAAGCTTTAGTAACTTGTACAATTGTTTCATGCTCGTTTACACAGACATCGTGTTGTCTTTTTCTTCAGGTCTGATTCTGATCAAAGCTGTGTAATTTGTTCGCCCATGTTTCCTGCAGGTTTTGTTACAACGTGTGGCTCTGTAAAAGGAGTTGTTTCTAACCCTAAGGCTGACCATTAGCAACTGATACACTCACTTTATGTGTTCGTGCCTCATGCCGTGGGACAATTAAAATATTTCGGTTTTAAACATACACTGGATTTACAAACCTTAAAACACTCGCATTCTATATCCGGTTACAACAAAGTTAAGCCTAGTAAGAAAATCAAAACCAAAGAAAGTGACTGATTAAAAGTCCTTAATGTAAAAGTGGCCAGCAGGTGGTGTTGATCGAAATGTCTTGAAACTCTCGACGGCATTACTACACGTTCTACAATGCTCAGAAAAAAACGGATTTCCAGTCATCATTATGCGTAGGCTAAAAGAAAGACAGAAGTCAGAAGAATGAGATGAATGTAGATTTGTGAGTTTTGTGTGGTATAGGTACAACAGTAAAAATAGATTTATATTTCGGATGCGAAAACAATACCCGTGCGTGAAGTAGAAAAACTGCTTTTGTGGAGTTAATAATGCACATTAATACGAGGGTAAAATGTGTACATGTGTGAGGGTAAAACTACACGTGTGTGGCTAATAAAGTACATTTGTGTCAAAATCAAAGGTATATTTGTTTGAGGTGTTAAAATGCTGTCTTTTCGAGATAAAGAATTAGCGTTTCTAACTTTTAGAAATGAATTGTAATTATTTGTATTATAACACAACAAACATACAATACTTTAATGTAGTGTTATAACTGATACTGGGGATGGCATGGCCTAGTGCGTTAAGGCGTGCGCTTTGTAATCTGAGGGTCGCGGGTTCGCGCCAAACATGCTCGCCGTCCTAGCCGTGGGGGCGTATAATTTGACGGTCAATCCCACTTTTCTTTGGTAAAATAGTAGCCCAAGAGTTGGCGGTGGGTTGTGATGACTAGCTGCCTTCACTCTAGTCTTACACTGCTAAATTAGGGACGGCTAGCACAGATAGCCCTCGAGTAGCTTTGTGCGAAATTCCAAAACAAACAAACAATCCCTCTAGTCTTACACTGCTAAATTAGGGACGGCTAGCACAGATAGCCCTCGAGTAGCTTTGTGTGAAATTCCAAAACAAACAAACAATCCCTTTAGTCTTACACTGCTAAATTAGGGACGGCTAGCACAGATAGCCCTCTAGTAGCTTTGTGCGAAATTACAAAAAACAAAAAAACGTACCACTGATATTTCTAAATAAATATTTTTCAGTTGCACTGGCAATACGAAAACACTTTACTGATAACACACACTATTTTTCAGAGTACAATGCAGCCAATAAAACTTCATCAAGAGTTTTCTTATACATCAAAACTACAAATTTCTGGTGTAATAAATAAACGTGGAAGTTTTGTACTCTAAAAATAAAATGTTGCAAAGAAACAGTGCAGAACGTGCAACTCAGTCGGTAACCATGACACTGAGGTCAACATTTACCAGCAACCAATCACGTGTTTAGTATCGGCTGAGACAGTTTAAACACTTGGAAATAATAGATAGCTTTAAGCTCACCTATGTTGGCTCTTTATAAACAACAAGTGTAAAACAAATTTAACTGCTTGACCACAGAAAAAACAATTATGTCTGTTACTGTTAATCTGGTCTATTTCACCGCTGTCTCATCACCACGTGTCTGGCGTTATGAAACAATCGCTCATTTGTAGTGTATCGGAAACAGTCGTGTGAAAATAATTAGGTATACTTAAATTATATAAAAATATATTAGTATTGTCCATGTACTCCAGCTAGTAATAACAATTGTTAATTTACGTAACTTTCATCCATAGAACGAGTACTCCAGCTGGTAATAAAAATGCTTCTTCTTTCAAAACATGGAACAACATTTATCATTCGTTCACAATCTCTATGTGAAATGTACCATTTGTTCCCTGATTCACTTACGGCTGTGTTAAATGTGTTAAATGGTTTCGTTCGTATGAAGATTTGCGTAGCCTAATGCGGAGTCTCGTTGTTATTATGATGAATTTTATGACGGGACGGAAATAGCAATCGACTACTCACATGATATCGCTTTTAGACCAGGCGTAATATTTCGCTTTAAGAAAAAGCATAATTATATCGCTTTAAGACCAATCATAATTACTGACAAAGTTATTCATTGATAAAATATAAACCTGAGTATATTAGAGACATCTGAGAATCAAGGTCCCAACAAAAGATATTTTAACAGTTTGCAAGAATAAGGTTTTTTTTTAGCTAATATCGATTTGCTTCTTTAAATTTTGTGCAAAGTTACAAGAAAGCTACTTGTGTCAGCCGTTCCTAATTTAATAGTGTGAGACTGGAGGGAAGGCAGCTAATTAATCATCAACACCCACCGCCAACTCTTTAGTTACTCTTTTACCAACGAATTTTGGGATTGCGAGTCGAGCGCCTTAACCAACTAGCCATAGGCTAATGTCGATGAATGACTCATCTGTAGCATTACAAACCTTGGTGTCTATTGACTACTGTTACCTTTACAAGTTATTACAGATGTGTGTATTGACTACTGTTACCTTTACAAGTTATTACAGATGTGTGTATTAACTACTGTTACCTTTACAAGTTATTACAGATGTGTGTATTGACTACTCTTACCTTTACAAGTTATTACAGATGTGTGTATTAACTACTGTTACCTTTACAAGTTATTACAGATGTGTGTATTAACTACTGCTACCTTTACAAGTTATTACAGATGTGTGCATTAACTTCTGTTACCTTTTACAAGCTTTTACAGATAGTGTATAGATTATTGTTACATTTACAATTATTAGAGACGTGTGTATTAACTATCGTTACCTTTAAAAGTTATTACAGGTGGGTTGACTACTGTTACCTTCACTAGATTACTGTAACCAGGAATATTGTTTAATTCATGTTGATTCACTAGATTACTGTAACCAGGAACATTGTTTAATTCATGTTGATTCACGAGATTACTGTAACCAGGAACATTGTTTAATTCATGTTGATTCACTAGATTACTGTAACCAGGAACATTGTTTAATTCATGTTGATTCACTAGATTACTGTAACCAGGAACATTGTTTAATTCATGTTGATTCACTAGATTACTGTAACCAGGAACATTGTTTAATTCATGTTGATTCACTAGATCACTGTAACCAGGAACATTGTTTAATTCATGTTGATTCACTAGATTACTGTAACCAGGAACATTGTTTAATTCATGTTGATTTATTAGATTACTGTAACCAGGAACATTGTTTAATTCATGTTGATTCACTAGATTACTGTAACCAGGAACATTGTTTAATTCATGTTGATTCACTAGATCACTGTAACCAGGAACATTGTTTAATTCGTGTTGATTCACTAGATTACTGTAACCAGGAACATTGTTTAATACATGTTGATTTACTAGATTACTGTAACCAGGAACATTGTTTAATACATGTTGATTTACTAGATTACTGTAACCAGGAACATTGTTTAATTCATGTTGATTCACTAGATTACTGTAACCAGGAACATTGTTTAATTCATGTTGATTTACTAGATTACTGTAACCAGGAACATTGTTTAATTCATGTTGATTCACTAGATTATTGTAACCAGGAACATTGTTTAATTCATGTTGATTTACTAGATTACTGTAACCAGGAACATTGTTTAATTCATGTTGATTCACTAGATTACTGTAACCAGGAACATTGTTTAATTCATGTTGATTCACTAGATTACTGTAACCGGGAACATTGTTTAATTCATGTTGATTTACTAGATTACTGTAACCAGGAACATTGTTTAATTCATGTTGATTTACTAGATTACTGTAACCAGGAACATTGTTTAATTCATGTTGATTCACTAGATTACTGTAACCAGGAACATTGTTTAATTCATGTTGATTCACTAGATCACTGTAACCAGGAACATTGTTTAATTCGTGTTGATTCACTAGATCACTGTAACCAGGAACATTGTTTAATTCATGTTGATTTACTAGATTACTGTAACCATTAACATTGTTTAATTCATGTTGATTTACTAGATTACTGTAACCAGGAACATTGTTTAATTCATGTTGATTCACTAGATTACTGTAACCAGGAACATTGTTTAATTCATGTTGATTCACTAGATTACTGTAACCAGGAACATTGTTTAATTCATGTTGATTCACTAGATTACTGTAACCAGGAACATTGTTTAATTCATGTTGATTCACTAGATTACTGTAACCAGGAACATTGTTTAATTCATGTTGATTTACTAGATTACTGTAACCAGGAACATTGTTTAATTCATGTTGATTACTAGATTACTGTAACCAGGAACATTGTTTAATTCATGTTGATTTACTTAGATTACTGTAACCAGGAACATTGTTTAATTCATGTTGATTTACTAGATTACTGTAACCAGGAACATTGTTTAATTCATGTTGATTTACTAGATTACTGTAACCAGGAACATTGTTTAATTCATGTTGATTTACTAGATTACTGTAACCAGGAACATTGTTTAATTCATGTTGATTCTACTAGATTATTGTAACCAGGAACATTGTTTAATTCATGTTGATTACTAGATTACTGTAACCAGGAACATTGTTTAATTCATGTTGATTTACTAGATTACTGTAACCAGGAACATTGTTTAATTCATGTTGATTTACTAGATTACTGTAACCAGGAACATTGTTTAATTCATGTTGATTCACGAGATTACTGTAACCAGGAACATTGTTTAATTCATGTTTATTCACTAGATTACTGTAACCAGGAACATTGTTTAATTCATGTTGATTCACTAGATTACTGT